>JASAND010026658.1:0-16255 GCA_030248195.1 Trissonchulus latispiculum
TAGGTAGATTAGGAATTAGGTAGTTAGGTAGGTAGGTACGTAGTTAGCTTAGGTAGGTAGGAGTCCGGTAATGGGCCGACGCCGGGTCCCAAGCCCCGGGGGAAGAACACAGAGGGACGGCAAGGAGAAGGTAGAAAACAAAGCCCTAGGGAGAACAGATGGTCTTAACAAAACTTTTCAAAGTCAAACCTCAAGGGACATTAAACTTTCAAGGTCATTGACTCCCGGAGCGGGGGTCGAAATGGCCCTACTATACTACTTACCAGAAAAGATGTCCCCGTTTGGTGGGGGGGGGGTAGCCAACAGCCAATCAGATTGCAGAGACCCCCTCCCCGTTTGGTGGGGGGTATAGCAGAGGATTACGGTAGTTTTTGTTCTATTTGAAAAAGGGTCCCCGTTTGGTGGGGGGGGGTACATAAAAAAGGGGTCCCCGATTGGTGGGGGGGTCGGCAAAAGAGCTTCCCGCTTGGGGGGGGTCGCCAACAGCCAATCAGATTCAGCCAATTTCAGCATGACTTGGCGACCCCCCCAAACGGGGACCCCCTTTCGCCTACCCCCCCCACACCAAACAGGGACCCCTTTTGCATACCTCCCACCAAACGGGGACCCCTTTTGCATACCCCCCCACCAAACGGGGAGGGGGTATGCTTGTCGACCCCCCCACCAAACGGGGGAACATTCGCGTATTCTGGTCGGAGCACCGTTACGCAATGCCAAGAAGAGAAGCCCTGTAGTGGCTTACTCTTCTTCTAATATATAGTGCAATTATGCACTCTTGACACAAGTGTACAAAATTGCAGCTTTAAATTTTTACGCATGCGTAAGATAACTTCAAAAGTGCCGCCGTGTCGGTTCCTTTGAAGTTCGTTTAAATTAGCTTATCGCCTTATCTTACGCATGCGTAAAGATTCAAAGCTGCAATTTTGCACACTTGTGTATAATTATGAGACGCATAATGTAGCACAGTGGCTTGACTTGATTCAGCTCACAACTTTTACTAGCCTGGATTAAACCATCCAAAAGTGTCCAAACAGCCCGTTTTGGAGTTTAAAGAGGAATAACTTTCACAGACAGCATTTTTGAGCGATGGCCCAATTATAACTTTTACTCATCGTGATGAGAGCTTTCAAATGAGCCCAAGTTTGTAGCGATTGGAGCAACTTTTATTTTTCGGGATACGGGCCCGCTGGAACCACGTTGCGCCGCAAATCCGCATAATTGATACATATTCGGGTTCTGCTGAACGAGACCTTTAATTTGATACCAAACTCGACTACTTTTCGTTTATTTTTCCTACAGTTTCTAAAATTTCTGAAATTTGAAATTCTAAAATTTTAGAATTTTTTAAAATTTTTGAAATCTCTGATTTCTGAGCTTTAGAAAATATATACATTGTCATACTTAACTTGAATAATATACTCTCCACAAAATTCACTCTTTTGGACCAGTTTAAGTTTGCTAGTCTATAGTTGCTTCTAGTTTGCACGTTTATTATGATTTTTACAAATTGCACAGTGCGCTTCATGAAATAATACTACGTAGTAACACAATAGCACCATTCGAACACTATAGATCTCATTTTCGTATAGCCTGATTTTACTTTGCAATGTGTGAAACGAATGGCCAAAGTAGATTAGCCATATCTAACATTGCCTGTAACTCTTGATAAAAGCGAAATGCAGAAATGCATACAGAAGGTGCATGTTTTTCATGAGAAGCTTAATATGGTGATTTCTTTTGGTATTTTGTATTGTATTGTATTAATTCAACAAACGAAAACAAAAATTATTAGTAACAAACAAGTGCAACATTACTGCACTACACGCCTACATCAAACAGTGCCACTTGTAGAGACCTCTTGAAAGAGGAAAGTGTGGCTGAGTTCACTACGTATTCAGGAAGACCATTCCAATCATTAATTACCCGATTGTGAAAGAGATTCTTGACCACGGTCAGGTTACATTTGGGCACCCTTAATTTATAAGGGTGACCCCTGGTAGTTCTGGACGTTATAGTAGAGTGGTAAATAAAAAGCTCATTGAAATCGATGTCTATTAAACCATGGATAATTTTATAAACCAAAACTAAATCCTTGTATTTTCGACGTTGAGCCAGAGATAGAGTCCCGAGTTGCTGACAACGTTCAATATAATTTAGATGATTATAAGCAAACATCGTTTGAGTGAAACGTTTCTGGACAGATTCCAACATCTGAATGTCTTTTAATAGATAGGGGTTCCAAACCTCACTAGAAGATTCCAAAATTGGTCTCACGTAGATTGAAAATACTTTAAACTTATAATTAAACTTATACTTTAACTTTAGAAAGGGGTCCTTTGTCACAAAACAATGTGCAATAAGATTTGCTAACTTCGAAGCTTTCTTAGTGATTTTTACGCAGTGCTCGGAGAATTTCAAGTGGATGTAACAGTGACGCCAAGGACTACTACAGAATTTGCTGCTTCCACATCTGTATCTAAGAGCCTGTATTTGACAGTTGGGTTACTTGAACCAATATGTAACACTGAACACTTATGAACCGCTAACTGTAACTGCCAAATACTAAGCCATTCAGAAACATTATTAAGGTCGTTCTGCAAAAAATCACTAAAAGAATGCTTCTGTACGGCTAAATATATTTAATATCATCTGCATAAAGCAAAATTTTGCTATGTTTAACAACGGACAGTAAATCATTGATAAAATACAAAAATAAGGTGGGACCTAAGACAGAACCTTGAGGTACACCACTGGCTAGAAGTGTCCAATCAGAAAACTCATTGTTTACCCTAACCCTCTGTTGGCGATTCCATAGAAATTTCTCAAGCCAACTACACATAGTACCAGCAATACCGTAAGCTTGAAGTTTTCTTAACAATTTACAATGGCTAACAGAATTAAATGCCTTTTTGACATCAAGAAAGAGTATATCGACATAATTGCCCTTGTCAACAGCAGCACCCCACTGATAAACGGACTTTATCAAACTAGTTAAAGTCGAACGTTTCTTAAGAAAACCATGTTGAACAGACGAAAAAATACCGTTTTGATGTCCGTACTCAATTAACATTTCATTTATAATAATTTCTAAGGGTTTGATTGAATTACAGACAATACTAACATCACGATAATTTTCTACTTTAGTAGAATCCCCTTTTTTAAAGATAGAAGTAACATTTGCACTTCTGGAAGATTTGGTGTCATATTGATAGTTTATGGCCCAAACCAAGCTGAAACTTTTTAAAATTTTAGCGTTCTAACACCCTCAAATGCAGTCCCGCTTTAAAAATTTGACATTTGCGTTCAGGAAAGTTTTTGCTGATTTCTGACAGTTGGGCCTAGTTGCATTATTATCACTACATTCATTCAAAAAACTTCGTTCTGTTCTATATTTTTTCTTTTTGAAGCATCTTTCTATATTTCTCAATAGTGGGACATAGCAAAAATTTATCATTTTGGTGTCAAATCTTGTCATTTTTGCAAATCTTGAGCTAAGAAAGCAGGAAGATTAAACCCAGAGCATCATTTTCAGGTGGTAGTACCACTATGGACTTTGAACAGATACTGTGAACTAAATACTCAATGAAAAGACTTGAAATTTGGCACGTTTGTTCTTTATCATGTTTTGCATCAAATGCGCTTGCCTGTAACGTTGTAGGACTGGCTTCCTGTCGACATAAGAGGAAATGTATTAAATGTTTTGAATTTAAATATTTCCTTCATTTCTTTATGAATTAGTTTGAAGTTTTCCATGCAAGCTTTACGCTCAGGCCGTTTTTATCTCGCCTAGAGGCAAGATATTTGTGATGTCTTTGTCTCCTTTTGAACTGTTTTGAAATCTCGCTCAAATTATGCCCTATGCTCATCACAGGTATCAATAGGTGGCTAGTTGTGCACATGCACATTGATGAAAGTTTCCATCAAAATATTTAAAATAGGAATGTTTTAGTTATCATTCACCTAATGGTCGTTATTGAAAATTTGAAGTACGTTTTCAATTTTCAATAACAATTTCAAATTTTGACCATAAATAATTTCATGCTCCTTTTGGAATTAAATTCAGCGAGTGCCCCCTTTGGTTGAATATAAACTAAGGATTCATTTGTGTTTATACGCAATATGCAAATTATATTTTGCTACTGTGGCTTTAGTAAGCGTTGATCAGTGACGAAAGTCAGTTTGCATTAGATATAAAAATAAATTTCCGGGACTGTGCCATATTAGGAATAAGAGTAAAAGCAAACCACATAGCATAACATTACTATTTAATTATTTTTCGTTCAAAAATGGATTTAGTCTTCTGCTATTTGGCTGCTATTCTGAAACTTGTTTGGTGGCAAGCTTCATAAGCAATTTTTCATTGATTGAATTAAAGATATTCGTTTCACACCTGCCGGATGACCGCACTCATCAGTCACACAGAGCAGGGCTGGTGGATTAAGTCGTATAGAAGTACTGTTCATTAAATATATATTTCCATATTTACTTAAAAGTTAAGTTACAGTGACGAGAAGAAAAGCTAAAGACACAAGTCCTGCTGTCCAAGTACTGTGCCCAAACGACTTGTCTTGCCGACACGACGGCAGAAAATGGCCTATCCGTTTTCTTGACGGCTACAACCTTCACTATTTGTGCTTAATACAGTAATCGAGAACAACTATGAAACCATGTGAGCATAGAAAACATAAGTAAGTCGTCCAAGAAAGATATGCAATGAAAAGACTTTCATTAATGGTCAAAATTGGTTAACCAGTTAATTGTTTGAAAGAACGAACAACATTCTGTTAAATAGAAGATCATTGCATTGGTTATGCTTCATCATGTTTGCCGCAATTAGAAGTCCAAGTTCATATTTGTATAGATATTTTGTATTTGATAGAAAATATCAGAGTTGCCAGACTAAAACCACCAATTAACATCCCGGTTTCTGACTAAGAGTAGATGATTGGCCTTTTCTTGCCACGGCTGTTAAATTTTGGGTCGCGACGTTTCGCCCATCTTTACCTATGGGCGTCTTCAGGCTGGTAGCCCTTAAGAGGGCTGTTGGGATAAGAGGTGGTCCAGGATTTGATCCGTGACCGTACGCGCCACTCCTGTGTAACATTACCACTATACTACCCAGGGGACAATTTTACTTACTTGGAACTTATACTTATTGTATTCCCCCAGTTTCAATTGCACTAGTGTGTACACTGTTACAATGTACTTGTATTGTGTGTACACTAAGGCTGTGTATTAGACTTTCCTTTGATGTTGCCGCCTACGTTAGAGTCCAAGTTCTGATAGCCAGATGTCACTTATATCAATGCTTGGTTGACTATAAGCTCGTGTTCCCCGCTTTTTCATTTCTATCGTCTCCTTAATTTCTCTCTTCCTTAGGTTTCTTTCCTTAGCCAGCACTTTAACTTCTGCCCAGTTTGGTCCGTGGTCATTTGACCAGCAATGTTCTGCTATTCCACTTTTGTATACCTCACCTTTCTCACATGCTTTCTTGTGTTCTTTCAGTCTTTGACTCAGAGGTCTGCTTGTTTGGCCAATGTAGACTTTGTTACAGTCGCTGCAAGGCACCTCGTACACACAATTTTTGACCTCGGATCCGTTTGGTCCCTGTTTGGACAATCTTGTTTCTTTGTTTCAATGTCTCCACAGTAGAGCTACAGCCGTATGCCAAGAACAGCAGTTGAAAAGAAAAGAAGAGAGCATTCTAAGGAAAGCATTCCAACAAAACGGCTACCCTGCTAAAGTAATAAGGGAAGCAATGTCTGCTCGAAGAACCAGGCCCAGGCCAGAAGAGAAAGCAGAGAAACTAACGGTTGTCCCTTACGCAGGTAGAGACACCGACAAACTGAAGAGAATATGTAGCTCCTATGGTGTAAAGCTAGTGTTCAGCAGTCGCGACACATTGAGATCACCATTGTCCAAACAGGGACCAAACGGATCCGAGGTCAAAAATTGTGTGTACGAGGTGCCTTGCAGCGACTGTAACAAAGTCTACATTGGCCAAACAAGCAGACCTCTGAGTCAAAGACTGAAAGAACACAAGAAAGCATGTGAGAAAGGTGAGGTATACAAAAGTGGAATAGCAGAACATTGCTGGTCAAATGACCACGGACCAAACTGGGCAGAAGTTAAAGTGCTGGCTAAGGAAAGAAACCTAAGGAAGAGAGAAATTAAGGAGACGATAGAAATGAAAAAGCGGGGAACACGAGCTTATAGTCAACCAAGCATTGATATAAGTGACATCTGGCTATCAGAACTTGGACTCTAACGTAGGCGGCAACATCAAAGGAAAGTCTAATACACAGCCTTAGTGTACACACAATACAAGTACATTGTAACAGTGTACACACTAGTGCAATTGTAACTGGGGGAATACAATAAGTATAAGTTCCAAGTAAGGAAAATTGTCCCCTGGGTAGTATAGTGGTAATGTTACACAGGAGTGGCGCGTACGGTCACGGATCAAATCCTGGACCACCTCTTATCCCAACAGCACTCTTAAGGGCTACCAGCCTGAAGACGCCCATAGGTAAAGATGGGCGAAACGTCGCGACCCAAAATTTAACAGCCGTGGCAAGAAAAGGCCAATCATCTACTCTTAGTCATGAAACGCCACGAAGAACATATAGATCAGAATCCCGGTTTCTACTCCAAAGGGTGAATTAACAATAGAAGTAGACTCATTTGATTGCTTAATAGGGATATCTCACCATCTGGAACACTAAGAATAACAGAACGCACAAATAAAACTAAAATCTAAGTCAAAGAATCCATTAATCAGAGTGAATTGGCAGGAGACCTATTTGAAGAGTTGGTACTCTTCTTTGATCCGGAATTGGTCCGGGATGGGACCTTTTCAATCACATTGTCATCTGTGGCTGTTAGGAAATCCGTGCCAAAACAATCTTAGTTCCTAACTGCAGAAAGAATCGTGCAAGTCTAGGTTTATGATTGTAAAAATCCCCCAAAGTGCAGTTTCAAGGCCATAAAGTGCCCAAATATTGGAAGATAGTCACTTAGGTAGGTTTAAAATAGGCATTTACGTAGTTATATAATGTAAAATGGATATAGTATCTGTTAGTTGGGATTTATACTCATTAATTAGTAGTATTTAGGCCTTAATTAGTTAATTTTAATAATTTTTGGTCAGAAAACGACTTAGACTCATTGGAAAGGCAATTTTCTCCTGATTCCGAAAACGTAATTCCCACCTTTCAACTCCAAAAAATGAGTGAGTTATTAGCAAAAATGTTTTAGTAAGATTACTTTCCATTTCGTAATCTTACCTCTTTAAAAGGTTTATCTCAAAATTAGTACCCACCCACCTTTGTGTTAACTTTTGGGAACTCCATTTTCATTGTCTGGGAAGCCGCCTGCTTCCCAGACGGCGTAGTAGTGGGAGTACTACTACGTCCATTCATTCTCTTTACGTGAGGTTTGTCCTCACTTGAACTCTTGCTTTGGGCCAAGAGGCCAGGGGAGAATTGCCTCTCCAGAAAGAAAAGTTAGTATACACTTTTGTGTACGTAGGTAGGTCTGGAGGGGGCTTAGCCTCCTCCTTAATAATTTAAAATTAACGAAAATTGCTAAAAATAGGTAGTAACATACGTAGAAGTAGGAATTGTAGTTAGTTTTACCTGGAAAATTACGTATGATTTTTTTATGCACATTTTTAGGCAATTGCTCCCTACTTCCTCGGTCAAGCGAGGACACTGAGTTTGTAGCAATAGGGAGCAATTGCTGCTAAGGTTGCTGTGTTGGCTTCTCTTGTTTGCGGCCAAAAGTTCACTCAAAATATCAAAGTAGGGGCCCAGGACAAGAGAAGCCAAAGAAAATTAAGAAATTAATAATAGACGTATAAGTTGTGCCCAAAGATGGCACTTAAAATTATTTTTCCCATAATCGGCCGGGATTGGCCTGATTTTCAAGCCCCATTTCAGTCGAATTCGAGAAAGTCGAAAATTAGATCCGAAACTTCCCCCTTTGGTTGCATTTACATGTTAACCAAAATTTTATAAAATTTCAGAAAGTTTCGGACTCAGAAATTAATCAGAAAAGTGGTCAGCTGGGGGCAATATTTCGCCATTATCGTTAATCTTCCCCTGGCTGACCACCAGGCTCAAAAAGAGCCTGGATCCTGCAATGTTAAGGTGGCAAGCTTCTAGAAAGTTCTAGAACTTTCTAGAAGCTTTGCCTTAATTTCAAAGCTTCGCCGACGGAATCATGCTGTCACTGGGCTGTCAGAAGAGCTGTCAGCCCAGTCCCAAAATTTTAGACTCACTCAGTGTTCGCTGAGATGCGGCCGTAGTTGGTCGCTTATTCCCCTCCTCCAAGCGCGCATCCTTATAGTGGGCTGTGGCTTGCAGCACCTAGGATTGCGCGCTTCCCCCCAATTTTTAGGAAAAAATCTAGGAACTTTTCTGGCCTTCGGGCCAGAAAAGGCACTGAGTTAACCACCGCGAACACACTCAACTTGAGGAGCCATTGGGTGTCTTATACCCGGCTCAATTTCACTGGCTAGGAATGGAAATTTTAGGATCTTTTATTGTCGGCCTTCGGGCCTATTCTTTTATATTATATGATTTTGGCCTTCGGGCCCCCTTTTCTTTTTTATGCGGCCAATTGGCCAAACTTTTTTATCATTCCAAGCCACGGCCCTAGAGGCCAATTGTATATTGTAAAGAAGACCCCCTTTTGTAGTTTACGGGATCTTGAGTGGGGACCTCACCTTTTGAGCCTGAAATAGAGGGTCTCTTAATTACGACCCTGATTTTATTAAGCTAGTAAAAGGGTCTTTTCACCCCACAGCCGGCAACTAGGTGTTGCCGGCCATATTCTGTAACGAAGGCGCTAATGATTTAAAAATCACTGTTTGCATAATTGTCCTTTTGCTTTCAGCGTTAGGTCGGCTTCAAAATTGTTAGGTTTCTAAAATATAGGTTACTTTTAAACTGAATCCAAAATCTTGAGTCTTTTATTTGGTTGGTTAATAATTCTGAGTTTTGGGGAGGAACAGCCGGCTTCCTCCATTCAGTAAATAAAAATATAATATGTTTTCCATAATCTTGTTTAATAATAATTGCTTGGCAATTATTATTCACTCGGGCTTTCGCAAGTTTCGGTTAAACTTTGTTTCAAGTGAGGAAAACGCGAAGTTTTCCTAAATTCGAGTTACCAAGTTTCAAAGTTCCCAAAGTTTAAGTCAAGTAAAACAGCAACATTAATGAGAGAATCACGAAAATGTGCATAAACCAATAGTTCAGGGTAGTACCTAGAATTAGGTTAGAAATAGAAAAGTTAGTAGTTAGGATTGTTTAATATGATTATTAATTGTAATATTATGTTTAGTAATTATGCTTATGTCAGAGATTTAGGAGGTATTCGTTAAGAAAATGTGTGAAAGTGTGTATGAATGCATATTTTGTGTGTTTGTATGCGTGATGCAGATCACGTAAACTCCTTCTGTTTGACGAAGGTTGTGAGAACTGCAAGAGTGAGAATGAAGAGGCAAATTACTGTGTGTGTGATGTGTATGAAAGTGTAAAAATGAGTGTATGAATGAGGCAACTCATGTAAATTCCTTTTGTGCGATAAAGGTCTTGAAGTTTGCCAGGTGTGACTGATATTAAGGTATTAGGCAGGATAAGGGTGGATCTGATTAGCAGTCACCCAAATATTAACAATACAGTACGTAAGTGTGAATGTCGTATAAATGTTACATAAGCGTGCCAGCAGTGGCACAGGGTGAATGTTGTATGAATGTTGCATAAGTGCGCCTACAGTGGTTCAGTGCGAGTGTTGTGTGAATGTGATACTGATGACTAAATGCGAGTGTGAAACAGAAGTTGTGGATGTGTATGTTTGATGGCATTGTGCCCCATGTGAGCTCCCGTGGGATTATGGGCATTGGGGAAGCGCAAGTAGCCGTTCAAACTCAGGTAGTAGGCAGGAAAGTCATACAATCAGGAGCCTAAAATAAACTATCAAAATGTGCAAGTGTGATTGAGTGAAGTATCGGCATGAATGAGGATCGAATATGCATAATAGAGACATAAAAACAGAAATATGCAAATGAGGTAGTGATTCTGGGCCTAGGGCCACGGGGATCCCCGGATTAGGTCATAAACATCAGGTATTGTTCAGAGAGTCCTCGATTCGCCCTCGTAGGCAACTCCATGTAATTGGGCGGGCGAATCGCAATAAAAGGACACAGCACTTAATCGAATCACTTAACAATGCTCTCATTTCTCTTGAAAATGCAAATCTGCTGTACTTTCGGTCAAAATTACCTAAGAATACGTAAGAAATTAGTTAGGTAAAACATTGTTATTAATTGTCGTAATTGTGATGTTCTCTGCCTGAAAAGTACGATTATTATTGTCCTTGTCTGCCATGGGTAACGCTGTAATTTTCATACCCCCCAAAAGTGGAGGTTCCGAAATCGCTAACCGGGAACGGCATTACATTTAACGGTTCAGTATCCGTCAGGTTTAGTTACCAAAAAATGGTCTCAAAATTAATAAAAGGGGTTCGGTTGGCTGTTTCGAATATGGGTTTTTGGTTGATGATTTGAGTTGTTTGAGTTAAATAGGTAATTGGCCAGCATCTTGAACGGCAGCATGCAGGAAACAATAATAACCATGAAATAGTAAATGCATTACCTAGTTACGTACGATTAGCAGTCAGTATTTGTTAGACTATCTTCCAATAATAGCAAAACTGGCGTTTATGCACAAGTTCTCTATTTAATACTGAATTTATAGTTTGAATCAATCTATGCAAGAAATGGGTATTTCCTGCAGTTTGAGACCAGAAATTGTCCCAAACTGACTAGAGCTACAACTATGGTGTCATTTCTGCACAATAGCTGGAAAATGGATGTAACTATCAAGTTGATCTAAATTTTGGGCTCTTGCTTGTGATCAGAAATCCAGAATTACTTGAACTCGGTTGCAGTAATTTTGGACAGTATAGCAGCAGAATGTATGTTACAGTGACGTGTTTAGTCGCAATTTCCTGCACAATAGTGCAGGAAATTGCTCAAAATATTACATTCCGCAAACCTGGTCTCTGCAGTCAGAGATGACATAAAAGCCTTCAAAATTTCACACTAAAATTAGCGAGTTTTAAACGTTTCAACAATTTCGAGATGACAAGTTCACGCTAAAAATCCGAAAGCCGAAAGAGTGAATAATGGTTGCTGGGTTCGATTCCCGCACCATAATTGTGTAATTAATGGGTTTTAACCCATTTGATTCAGGTGCGAAGTCGAAAGATCTCCTGCCTGAATAGTCTGTCGAGCCTCTGGAAAGATAATTGTGATTAACCTGTTGGAATCAGTATTCAGGAGCCGGAAGCGCTCAGTCAAGTTGCATCAGTGGAATCGATAATTGGAACTATTAACTGTAGGTGATCTAGTCTATTTGGAAGTGTAACAGGATCTTTGAGGCAGAGACAATTCGTACCGGCATCAGAATCATTTGGTGGCATTTAAAACCAACAACAAAATTGTGGAAAATTGTTAGTAAACTGAAAGTTTACTCCGGATTCTCAAACCTTGTAATCTTGAACCTTGAAACCTTACTTTACTGTCTATTTAATTGAAAATGATGATCTCCGTTCTTCTTACCTTATTGGGGGTGGATATCCGCATTGCTCTGCTTTAAAAGCTCTGTTACTATCTGATCTTAAGAAACCATTAGTGGAGAAGAAATAATAAGAAGAAAGATCTAAACTAATTTAGAACTTTAAATTAATTGTCTAATTTCATATAAGGCTATCTCCCGGCACTACCCCCACCTCTCCGAGCCTTGTATTAGCTGATCCTCTTGAATTGGAGTTGATCTGCAGGAACCTCTCCGATAGCAATCTCTAAAGTGGGCTGTGGAGTCCTAGCGACTACTTTGCAGCAACTGAGAGCTCACCCAGAGTCCGAGCCCACCCTCTATTGTATTATTATTAATTATTATTCTTATTATTATTATTATTATTACTATTATTATTATTGATATTGGTTTTGGTCCTTTGGTACTGTAAAGGACAGATAAAGAGAGTGCACTAGCATAACACGCGCATAAAGCATATAGGACACCAGTAGTTGAACTGAGTTAGGTCCTAGAGTCGAGTCATAGCAGAAGTAGAGATATAACAGTAACCTGAAGAAGAGTCTAGCCCTTTGCTGAACGTGTATAACCTAAATTATTCCAAATCCACCCTGTAGAGAGTCTGGCAACTCTGGTATATTGACCGTTAATAGTATTTGTCAATATACTTGTGTTTGGTACCCCTATTATTATTATCATACAGTGTATTTAGTATTATTGTAACCACTATTATATCTAATACTCCGATTGTCAGTAATTGTCAGAAACAGAGTGCAGTGTTTAAACAAGACTGTGAACCAGTGACCTACAGATCCGGGTGTGATCTTCCAAACAAACAGTAAGTTTTCTCAGATCTCGCTAGAGATCTGACTAGAACCTCTCACAGAGAGAAGATTTGAGTCTGTGCCTTCGATCTGCGTGTCAAGGCCCTCTATTTGATTTCGGCAGTGAACAAATACAGCGAGAATCGACCCCTCTCGCCGTTCTCTGTTGATTACCAACCAAACGAACTCACAGCAGTACCCCTATCAGGTTAGCTGTAGAGGTCCCCGATTTTGGCAAACTACCTTTCGGGAATCTGGTACATAAGTTTGTCCGCTTAGGCAAACGTGCTAACCTTCCGTGTAAGTGAACTACCAACCTAAACGACCCCACTTTCGAAATCAAATCAAATTGGTCACATTTTCTGTTTCAATCCGACTCAGTTCATTACAGATAACAATAGTTCCGGTTCACTCCGTAAGACAAACATGCCTACAACTACAGCACCTCAAATGTCGCTGTGTAAAGCTTTCTTTTGCTACATCGTTTGAGAACCAATTCTGTTACTTTTGTGCAAATCCAGTAAACAATAATTTCACCATGCATCCCATAAACCTTCAGCATATGCATAATAACATTTGTTCAATGTTGACAATAGTACAAAACATGTGCAAAAATGCAGAAATTGTGTACAAATGTGTGTTCTGAAAATATATGGCACGGGGGGGGGGGGGGGGGGGGGGGGGGGGGGGGGGGGGGGGGGGGGGGGGGGGGGGGGGGGGGGGGGGGGGGGGGGATTGCGTTCAGTGGCGATATAATGCGTTCCTTTTTGGTGCCCGATCTCCGACAAGCCAAACAAAGCAATGATGCGCGTTAGTTTTGCAGCTATTCCGATTTAATAATGATAATTTGGCACATTTTCATGAAAGCTAGGTAAAGATAGGATAATATTTGACGAAATAAAAAATATAGAACTCAGTAAAGGAAACAATATATACTATTAAGGGTTTTTAAGGATTGTAAAGGCGATTTAAAGTGTTTTTAAGGAAGACGCTTCATAAAAAGGATTGCTACTGCCTACGCTCACTGCTTGCTTGCGATCCGCAGAACTCTATTCGATAGCTGTCTTAGGGCCTTTTCGCGAATGGGTAGAGTGGAGTAGATTAGAGTAGGGAGAGAGCAAACCTCCCTTCTTTTTCGCGAATGGATAGAGATACCGGCGTTTACCTCCTTACCGCCAGCAGGTTAAGAGGAGTTAAAAAGGCAGAGTTAAAATTAATTATCATATGAAAAGAGGTAGAGAGTTAATTTTAACTTATTAGGTATGTGAGAGGTTAATTTTAGCCGATTACGTACGGTCTGCTGTGATTTGGCTTTTTTTTTTTTTCCCTGCGTCAAACTTCGACTTGCTGACCTGTTGAGCCTATTCTGATATCGATGACGACCTTTTTCGTGTTTTCGCTTTCCCCCGGGGGTGTGAGAGGGGTAAGTATTTTTGGAGGTCTGTAATTTCGAATAATCGTTAGTATCTGTCCCACAGCTCATTTTCTCAATTAAAACAAAGCAAACGGCTGGTAAGTGGTAGGGGGGGGGGTAGGGAGGCCTAGGGGGGGGGGGGGGGGAATAAGAGAGGGGAAATCCAGGAGTCAGGGGGTGTGTGAGGTAAATTTGTGTATACATTCAATGTGTAATGAACTGAGTCGGGTTGAAACAGAAAGTTTGACCAATTTGATCCGATTCCTGAAGTGGGGTCGTTTAGGTTGGTAGCTCACTTACACGGAAGGTTAGCACGTTTGCCTAAGTGGACAAACTTATGTACCAGATTCCCGAAAGGTGGTTTTCCAGAATCGGGGATCTCTACAGCTAACCTGGTAGGGGTACTGCTGTGAGTTCGTTTAGTTGGTAATCAACAGAGAACGGCGAGAGGGGTCGATTCTCGCTCTATTTGTTCACTGCCGAAATCAAATAGAGGGCCTTGACACGCAGATCGAAGGCACAAACTCAGTTCTTCTCTTCTGTGAGAGGTTCTAGTCAGATCTCTAGCGAGATCTGAGAAAACTCACTGTTTGTTTGGAAGATCACACCCGGATCTGTAGGTCACTGGTTCACAGTCTTGTTTAAACACTGCACTCTGTTTAATACGTTTCTGACAATTACTGACAAACTGGTACTGAATATAATAGTGGTTATAATAATACTTAAATACACTGTATAAGAACAATAATAGGGAATACCAAGTATACAAGTATATGACAATTGCTACTAACAGTCAATATACCAGAGTTGCCAGACTCTCTACAGGGAGGGTGGATTTGGAATGATTTAGGTTATACACGTTCAGCAAAAGACTAGACTCTTCTTCAGGTTACTGTTATATCTCTACTTCTGCTATGATTCAACTCTAGGAACCTAACTCAGTCTCAGCTACTGGTGTCCTATATGCTTTATGTGCGTGTTATGCTAGTGTACTCTCTTTATCTGTCCTTTACAGTACCAAAGAGACCAAAACCAATAGTAATAATGATAATAATAATAATAATAATAATAATAATAATAATAATAATAATAATAATTAATAATAATACAATGAGGGGATGGGCTCGGACTCTGGGTGAGCTCTCAGTTGCTGCAAAGTAGTCGCTAGGACTCCACAGCCCACTTTAGAGATTGCTATCGGAGAGGTTCCTGCAGATCAACTCCACTACAAGAGGATCAGCTAATACAAGGCTCGGAGAGGGTTGGGGTAGGTACCAGGAGATAGCCATTTAAAAGTTAAACAGTAAATTAAAGTTCTGAATAAGTTTAGATCGGTCTTCTGTCGTTTTCTTCTCCACTAATAACTTCTTAAGATCAGCTAGTAACTGGACTTTTAAAGCAGAGCAATGGGGGTACTCCACCCCCATAAGGTGAGAAGAACGGAGATCATCATTTTCGATGTAATGAGACAGTAAAGAAGAAGTTTTAAGGTTCAAGTTACAAGAGTTGAGAATCAGGTGAACTTTCAGTTTACTGAGTACCAATTTTCCACATCTTTTACAGTTGGTTTTAAACACCACCAAATGATTCCGATGGTGGTACGAATCGTCTCTGCCTCAAAGATCCTGTTACACTTCCAAATAGACTAGATCACCTACAGTTAATAGTTCCAATTATCGATTCCCAACTGATGCTGAACTTGACTGAGCTCTTCCTGGCTCCAAGCATGATCCAAACAAAGTTAATCACCACTTATCTATTTCCAGAGGCAGACAGACTTTTCAGGCAGGAGATCTTTCGACTTCGCACCTGAATCAAATGGGTTAAAACCCATTAGTTACACAGTTATGGTGCGGGAATCGAACCCAGCAACCATTATTCACTCTTTCGGCTTTCAGATCTTGAGCACGAACTTGTCATCTTGAATTAGTTGAAACGTTTAGAACTTGCTAATTTTAGTGTGAAATTTTGAAGGCTTTTTATGTTATCTCCGATTGAAAAGGCCAGGTTTGCAGAATGTCCACATTTTGCAGGCAATTTCCTGCACTACTGTGCAGGAAATTGCAACTGATACGGGTCTGCAACACACATTCTGCAGTTGTACTATCCAGAATTACCACAACTAAGTTCAAGTAATTCTGGGTCTCTGATTACACACAAAACCCAATATTTAGGCCAAATTGATGGTCAGATCCATGATTTCAGCTATTGTACTGAAATGACACCATAAGTGTGGTTCTTTGGTCAGTTTAGGACGATTTCTGGTCCCAAACTGCAGGAAATACCCATTTCCTGCATGGGTTGATTCAAAACTGTAATTTCATTATTAAATAGAGAACTTGTGCATAAACGCCAGTGTTGCTGTTATTGGAAGATAGTCTAATACTCATTAACTACTAATCGTACGTAACTAA
>JASAND010026659.1:0-11119 GCA_030248195.1 Trissonchulus latispiculum
GTCATCAACATACACAGCTAAAATGATAAGGCACACAGCCTTACCAGGTTTGTAGTAGGCACAAGCTTCCCACTGGAGACTGTTTAAAATCTGAAGAAAGTAGGTGCTCATGGAACGTTTGGTTCCAGCAACGCGGAGCTGGTTTCAGACCGTACAAGCTCTTCGTTAGTTTGCACACCATACTTTCTTGCCCAATTACTACATACCCTTCCGGCTGTCTCATATAAATCTCTTCCTACAGTGAATCATTCAAAAGCGCTGTCACAACATCCATCTGATGAACATATAGTTCCAATTGAACAGCCAGAGCCAGAAGAGTTCGGACAGTTGAAAACCGTATAACCGGAGAAAAGGTTTCGTTATAGTCGACCCACACTTTTGGGAAAACCCTTGTGCTACTAAACGAGCTTTGTTCTACGAGCTAAACTAGCGTTCCATCTGCTTTTCTCTTTATGGTGAATACCCATTTGCTCCCCACAGCTTTCCGTCCATGAGGCAGTTGTGCCAACTGCCAACTTTTGTTTTCCATTAAGCCCGGGTTCATACTTTTTGTGCTTTTGTGCTCTGTGCTTTGTCCTTTGTGCTTTTGTCATTTGTCCTTTGTGTTTTGTGCTTTGTGCTCACGAGGACGCGTTCATACTTCTCGTGAGTACAGTAAAGCACAAGTCGAGATTTAGTAACCTGATATATGGAAACATAGAAAGTACGTATATGCAGCCGCAAATGAAATAGAAAAACCAGGTTTCAAAAACTTTGAAACACAAATATAAGGTTTTCAGTAGTATCAACTTCTAAACCGCACATTCGCCAAAGTAACAGCAGAAGATAATTTAAAAATATTTGTTAACCAATAAAGCAAAAGTATATAAAATCAAATGGCATTGCAAGAAGGAAATCGATTTTTTTTTCAGGTTGTCCGTTCTATCTGCGAGCATCCCAGAAATTGACTCTTTTATATATATATATATATTTATATATATATATATATTTATATATATATATATATTTATATATATATAAACAGCTAAATTTTTCATAGAGAAGTGTCCAGAAAAAATTCTTCAGCATCCCAAATCTTTAAAAATGCTCTAGCTTTTCTGGGGGGGGGAGGCCCCAGACCCCCCGCTCTTATCCTTACATTTTTCTCCTTTAGGCCTTGGCGACCTATCTCAGCTTGGTTAATCGTTCCGCTAGTATCCACCTACCGTATTCTCGCGCTTAAGGGAACACCCACTTAAGAGAACATGTTCCCTTAAGTGAACGTGTTCTCTTCAATGTGAATTCAAAATGAAGTGAATTCAAGTGAATTCAAAAAAATTGTGAAGGCTAAATTTAAAAATTGTTTTTGAAAACTAAATATCATAAAAATTGGTCAACGGATACTGAATTTCTTGTTTTTTCCAAGAAAAACTAATGACGCAAACCATTCACACCATAAAAAGTGACAATAATAATTATAAAAAATGAAAAAGCAACATCGATGATTGTTTTTTGGTGGTACTGAACATTCACTTAAGGTGCTGGTTTCCTTTCGGGTATTTTTGACTCCTACGGCTTTAATCCTTTACGCAAAGGGCTAAAACTTACGAAATAACCTATTTACGTGCTCTTTAACATTTTAGGACCAGTCCCGTATTCTTAGGCCAAAAGATAAGAAAGTTTTGGTTTTTGGCCTTAAGCTCCCAGTAGGTAGACCAGACACAGGATTGGTTGGTATGGCTGGAAAGAGGACTCGAAAATGAACATTTTTGCTCTTACAACCTTTGAGCTATCTCCAGTGGTTAAGTCAGTATAAGCAAAAAACTGATTTTAGGGTCAAAAAATGGCCATTTTCAAGGAAATCAGTTTTTTCAAAATTACTGCCACATGTTAAGGACAAAATTGGATTAGTAATACTCAATCGATACATCGTCCAAATGCACATTTTATGAATGCCTATTAGCCGAACTTTATTGCTTTAAGCTAGAGATTTGGCCGAAAAACCATTTTTGCAAAACTGCGATTATTTTGTTTCGAACATCGATTTCTCAAAAACTACTCGACGGATTCCGGAGATTTTCGGCAGAATCGAAATTCGCACTTCTGCGGAGGGACGTTTTTCTTGGTTTGGGATAAAACATATTGAGTAGCAAGAAAACTCAATGCGGAGTTGCGAAATTTCGTGTTACTGTGCATTTGGCCGATTTTCTCAACCGTTAAGACCTGTTGAGCCAAATCCACAAAAACGTCCCTCGGCCCATATGTCCTTCATATCATGGCACAAAAAGAACTTTTGGCCGATTCTTCAGTTTTGAGAAATCGATGTTCAAAAACTTTTGGTCTATATTCATTATGTTAGATGTCAGCTTGTCAGAAAATTTCTGCTATTTTTTTGCTAATTTTGCCAGTTCTGTAAGCTCATATGAATGTACAGATAATAAGCTTTAAAACGACGTATAAAGCTCTTTGCAACTCCCAGAATTGCGAAAGTTATAGCGTTTCAAAGCAACACCACAAAAGGATACCACCACCTTAAGGTGGTGATTCCCTTTGGTCACATAAAGTTTGCACCATTATTACTCATTCATTACTTGGAGTTAAGAAGCCATTTTTATATCAAAATGTAGCTTGACATTTTCTCTTTTTAATACATGCCACGAAACTAGTGTTGCTTTCCCAAAATATTTTTAACACATTTTAGAAGAAGTATAATTTTCCAGAATTTTTCCAGACACAAGTAAATTTTTTCGCGAGACATCGGTTATATCATTCGATACCTCCACCAAATAGCTGGGGACGATTTTTTATTTATTGTGAAATCGCTCTTCGTTATAGAGATATAAGCTGAAATGTGTGTGTAACCTGTATTTTACCTACTTTTTCCAATTTTGTCAAGCGATTACTTTAGCTAGAAAGCAGCAATCGGGGCAACTAAAAAATCGTCCCTGGGTATATTTTTGGAGAACACATTTGTTCAGTAGCAGCCCTCCAGCTTGCATGGTGAATGCTCCACAATCTTTGGAAAAAAATTGGTCGTGTTTTTGCAAAAACCACATTTTTTATGATAGCAGCCTACATGATAGCAGTTGGAAGACGATCCTGCGTCGGATAATTTGTCCCTGTGAGACCTTCAGATCGACGCCCTTAGTTTGATTGTACGGCTTGCGTAGTTCAAGAAATGTTGGATTATTTGATACCTGCAAAAATGACAAGTTTTCGACGCCAAAACAAGAAAATCGGCTATATCTCACGTTAGAGAAAAGCTAGCAACTTGCTTTAAAAAGCAAAAATGTGAAGCTCAATGAGATCTTTCGAATGCATATAGTCATAACTGTATAGCTGCTGCCAAACGTTCAGAAATTGGGAAAAACCACTCTGGCCGGAAATCTCGAAATTTTTGAATCGGGATTGCGCGGGGGTGTTAGAACGCTAAAAGATCTCCTTTCGGAAAGTTTCATCAAATTTCACCTTGATTTAGGCCGCCAAATAACAATATGTGCCCAAAAGGAATCACCACCTTAAGCGAACATGTTCTCTTAAGTGAGCATGTTCTCTTAAGTGAAATCAGAAAATTTTCCAATTTTGTCCGTATTTCACTTAAAGAGAACATGTTCTCTTAAGCGCGAGAATACGGTACCTACGTACCCTTATTCTTAACATTTCTATTTTTACTTATCTTATTTATATTAGTATTTAACTTTATGTAATACTTTCTTAGAAAATTCACCTCTAGGGCGAAGTTTCTTTAGCAAACCCATGAAGTTAGTTCGATTTGGCAGTTGAAATTTCTAGGTAACTTTAACCATTATATATTTGCACAAAAATTAGCCAAAATTAATTTTTTAGAAGGCTCGTTTTTAAAAAATTCTTCGGCTTCTAGCTCCGCCCCCCAAGACCCTGTGCATTGCGGTGTCAACAAGAAAAGTTTCTCATCGGCGACCCTTGCACATTGCTAAATCTTTTTCAATCTGAAAGTGTTTAACCAGCTTTTGAATCATTATGGTGCATGAATATATACGTGGGCAGGCGCGTAACCAGGGGGGGGGAATGGGGGGAATTCCCCCCAGAAATTGTGTTGCCCCCCAGGAATTTCATTCCTGCCGTGTGTGAAGCGCCCATTTTTCAAAACATTTTCGCGCCTTCGGCGCGAAATAAGTGTATTCTATCATAATAATAAGTGTTTTGCACTAAAAAATGAGCACCAATTACCCTATTTGGTGTAGTTTGACTAGCTTCTGCATCATTTGGGAGCATGAACACGCACTGCGTCTTAAATATTGTAATTTCAAAAGATGTGTAATAGACTCTGTCAGATCTTTATTGGATTTCCTTAGATTTGATGTGGGTCGTGACTCGTGATCTCCAATAAACCCTTGTTCTTGTTCGGGGTCGTATGTAGTTGGTTAGGGCTAAAATACACTAGGCTAGACTAGATCTGATCAGGATCCAAGACACCAGTCAAGGTCGGTACGCAAAGGGTGATCTTTGCTTAGATTGATGCTCCGGCTGTAGTGGTATGCTGACAACCAGGGCTCAATGGCTGACCTAAAATGCGGTCAAATGGGGTGAGTTGGTTTTAGGCAGGGGAACAGGGATTTATAGTCTCTGTGGGCGACTGCAGTTTCAACTCTAACCTCAATACGGATAGAGTTGGGATCTCTGAAAAATACGCGAAAGCCGAAGCAGCTGTAAAAAATGTGGTTGTCGCCTATACTGTTAATAAAATGGACTTGACTAATTTTCTGCAGGTTCACAATCGGTAGCGTATGCCTACAGCTCCTCCTCGTGCCTATCTGATAAAACCTAATTAAACTACTAAAATTTACACGATACTTTAATCTTAATTTTACACGAAATTATTAGCAAACATTTTCATCAAAACGTACAAAATAACTTAACCAAATATCCAAAATCAGCCAACAAAACCGCACAAAATTATCAATAAAGTCTCAGCTGCCACTACAGTAAATTCGGACCCGCACACCCAACCAACTAACGATACTCCCAACCAAGACTGACAACTCCAACCTTCAACTAAGTGACTCCATCTTTATAAACTACCAAAGTAGCTAAGTTCCAAATAGTTTTATTATTCGTGAAATAACTTCTAGAAATATCATCGTTTTTTCGACGAATATTTCACACAGCTAAAAAGGATAATTATTTATTATTGCAAAATGAACAGACAGTGTTACCAAATTCCAGCAGACAAAGAATCACTGCAGTTACAGGTGTACAGTAACGGTGCTACAAGATACTGTCTGCCAGAATTGCCTTTTTGGTTAGTTTGACTGGTTCTTTCGCGATTAGGGCTGGTTATCCGGTTTCGGGGTCGTTACAGTACTACCTTCAGGTATAACCCACTCTAGTGCTGATATGGGCTAACTACCCGGTATCCTATGTGCTTTTCTCAACTCAACTCTTAGGCTATTGGCTAGCCTCTACTGTGACTCTGTCCCTTACAGTAACTGTTGGGACCACACACACAAGGTATACTAATTAACACCCTTTATAATCCAAATCGGGTGGGAGCGAGGTTGGCTTTGCTCTGGCGTCTCCGTGTAATTGACTGCCCAGAATAACTGAATTTCGAGAAGGGGTCCGTCTCTAAAAAGGATAAAGACAATTACAGACCGGGAGAGTGTCGGTTATTGTCGGAAACGTCGGATCGGCTCTCAGATAGTTATCTCAAGATTAATACAAGATACTGAACTAGATTGTCAATCAGTTCAAAGAGAGGCTTCAGTGGTGAGAATCAGGACATAAGCTGTACCAATTTCACTGAACATGCTTCTTTTAAGGTTCAAACGTAGGCCGAGGTGTTTTGGTTTCAAAATGGTGACCCAACAGTGAAACAGGCAGCTTTCTTCGTCTCCGCTATACGCTGCGCCTCAGACTGCACCAAAACGCATCCAACAAGTACCTAATCAGATAATTCCAACGGGCAGACTGAGAGAACAGGATACAACAGGATCTACTTCCGGATCCTCTGACTACTAGACCACAGAACAAGATAAAAACAGGATACACTGGCAATGAACTGCACTGAGACTTCCCCACTAGAGTGACTGACAGACTGATTTCAGTAGCAATTGACGCGCCTCGAGCGGAGAAAGAGCGGCTACCTGAATCAAATGGGTTAAAACCCATTAGAAACAGAGGTGGTGGGGATTAAAACCCCAGCAACTATTGTCCGGACCGATTGGCTTTCACGTGCGGGTTTGAGACCCGAATTGTGTATTGCGTAACGTGTAATGTGCTATTTTGTGCTTTTAGGTTGAAAACAGACGAAAACTGACGCTTTTGAGGACCAAACGAACGAAGATGGCCAAGCTTGGGGCCTACTTGCCTAAATATGCAAATGAGGCTCTGGCCGAGCCTCTCATGGGCGTAGAGTCACGTGTGCACTACTCAGTATTCACTACAGACCTAAACTACAGCTAAACTGACCTACTCTAACTATTACGTATTACCCAGTATATGGAGTGTAACCTAATTGCTAGAATTGACGAATAATAGGCAGTTAGGGCCCAAACCTGGCCACTGAACAGTAACGTGCTAAGTATTGCCAATTACTACTTACTACGGACTAACTGAGGCCTATTCTATTCACCACAGGCGTAACTAGACGCAATGACGACAATTATAACCCTAACCTGGGTTGGTAACCTACTATTTGGTTCCTAAACCACATTACTGCGAATATGCAAATGAGGTTACCTATATTCCAAACTGGGTTTAGATTCCTATCTAAACAACTGTAGATTGACCCTTTCTTGCAGAGGACCCGCACCTTGGATAAGGTGACTTACGCGGGCCTCCGAGGTCGATCTAGAACCGGACATCACATTTTTTACAGCTGCTTCGGCTTTCGCGTATTTTTCAGAGATCCCAACTCTATCCGTATTGAGGTTAGAGTGAAACTGCAGTCGCCCACAGAGACTATAAATCCCTGTTCCCCTGCCTAAAACCAACTCACCCCATTTGACCGCATTTTAGGTCAGCCATTGAGCCCTGGTTGTCAGCATACCACTCAGCCGGAGCATCAATCTAAGCAAAGATCACCCCTTGCGTACCGACCTTGACTGGTGTCTTGGATCCGGATCCAGATCTAGTCTAGCCTAGTGTATTTTAGCCCTAACCAACTACATACGACCCCGAACAAGAACAAGGGTTTATTGGAGATCACGAGTCACGACCCACATCAAATCTAAGGAAATCCAATAAAGATCTGACAGAGTCTATTACACATCTTTTGAAATTACAATATTTAAGACGCAGTGCGTGTTCATGCTCCCAAATGATCAGAAGCTAGTCAAACTACACCAAATAGGGTAATAGTGGTGCTCATTTTTTTAGTGCAAAACACTTATTATTATGATAGAATACCGCGCCGAAGGCGCGAAAATGTTTTGAAAAAAATGGGCGCTTCACACACGGCAGGAATGAAATTCCTGGGGGGCAGAACAATTTCTGGGGGAATTTCCGCATTCCCCCCCTGGTTACGCGCCTGCCCACGTATATATTCATGCACCATAATGATTCAAAAGCTGGTTAAACACTTTCAGATTGAAAAAGATTTAGCAAGTGCAAGGGTCGCCGATGAGAAACTTTTCTTGTTGACACCGCAATGCGCAAGGGTCTTGGGGGGCGGAGCTAGAAGCCGAAGAATTTTTTAAAAACGAGCCTTCTAAAAAATTAATTTTGGCTAATTTTTGTGCAAATATATAATGGTTAAAGTTACCTAGAAATTTCAACTGCCAAATCAGAACTAACTTCATGGGTTTGCTAAAGAAACTTCGCCCTAGAGGTGAATTTTCTAAGAAAGTATTACATAAAGTTAAATACTAATATAAATAAGATAAGTAAAAATAGAAATGTTAAGAATAAGGGTACGTAGGTACCGTATTCTCGCTTAAGAGAACATGTTCTCTTTAAGTGAAATACGGACAAAATTGGAAAATTTTCTGATTTCACTTAAGAGAACATGCTCACTTAAGAGAACATGTTCGCTTAAGGTGGTGATTCCTTTTGGGCACATATTGTTATTTGGCGGCCTAAATCAAGGTGAAATTTGATGAAACTTTCCGAAAGGAGATCTTTTAGCGTTCTAACACCCCCGCGCAATCCCGATTCAAAAATTTCGAGATTTCCGGCCAGAGTGGTTTTTCCCAATTTCTGAACGTTTGGCAGCAGCTATACAGTTATGACTATATGCATTCGAAAGATCTCATTGAGCTTCACATTTTTGCTTTTTAAAGCAAGTTGCTAGCTTTTCTCTAACGTGAGATATAGCCGATTTTCTTGTTTTGGCGTCGAAAACTTGTCATTTTTGCAGGTATCAAATAATCCAACATTTCTTGAACTACGCAAGCCGTACAATCAAACTAAGGGCGTCGATCTGAAGGTCTCACAGGGACAAATTATCCGACGCAGGATCGTCTTCCAACTGCTATCATGTAGGCTGCTATCATAAAAATGTGGTTTTTGCAAAAACACGACCAATTTTTTTCCAAAGATTGTGGAGCATTCACCATGCAAGCTGGAGGGCTGCTACTGAACAAATGTGTTCTCCAAAAATATACCCAGGGACGATTTTTTAGTTGCCCCGATTGCTGCTTTCTAGCTAAAGTAATCGCTTGACAAAATTGGAAAAAGTAGGTAAAATACAGGTTACACACACACATTTCAGCTTATATCTCTATAACGAAGAGCGATTTCACAATAAATAAAAAATCGTCCCCAGCTATTTGGTGGAGGTATCGAATGATATAACCGATGTCTCGCGAAAAAATTTACTTGTGTCTGGAAAAATTCTGGAAAAGTATACTTCTTCTAAAATGTGTTCAAATTATTTTGGGAAAGCAACACTAGTTTCGTGGCATGTATTAAAAAGAGAAAATGTCAAGCTACATTTTGATATAAAAATGGCTTCTTAACTCCAAGTAATGAATGAGTAATAATGGTGCAAACTTTATGTGACCAAAGGGAATCACCACCTTAAGGTGGTGGTATCCTTTTGTGGTGTTGCTTTGAAACGCTATAACTTTCGCAATTCTGGGAGTTGCAAAGAGCTTTATACGTCGTTTTAAAGCTTATTATCTGTACATTCATATGAGCTTACAGAACTGGCAAAATTAGCAAAAAAATAGCAGAAATTTTCTGACAAGCTGACATCTAACATAATGAATATAGACCAAAAGTTTTTGAACATCGATTTCTCAAAACTGAAGAATCGGCCAAAAGTTCTTTTTGTGCCATGATATGAAGGACATATGGGCCGAGGGACGTTTTTGTGGATTTGGCTCAACAGGTCTTAACGGTTGAGAAAATCGGCCAAATGCACAGTAACACGAAATTTCGCAACTCCGCATTGAGTTTTCTTGCTACTCAATATGTTTTATCCCAAACCAAGAAAAACGTCCCTCCGCAGAAGTGCGAATTTCGATTCTGCCGAAAATCTCCGGAATCCGTCGAGTAGTTTTTGAGAAATCGATGTTCGAAACAAAATAATCGCAGTTTTGCAAAAATGGTTTTTCGGCCAAATCTCTAGCTTAAAGCAATAAAGTTCGGCTAATAGGCATTCATAAAATGTGCATTTGGACGATGTATCGATTGAGTATTACTAATCCAATTTTGTCCTTAACATGTGGCAGTAATTTTGAAAAAACTGATTTCCTTGAAAATGGCCATTTTTTGACCCTAAAATCAGTTTTTTGCTTATACTGACTTAACCACTGGAGATAGCTCAAAGGTTGTAAGAGCAAAAATGTTCATTTTCGAGTCCTCTTTCCAGCCATACCAACCAATCCTGTGTCTGGTCTACCTACTGGGAGCTTAAGGCCAAAAACCAAAACTTTCTTATCTTTTGGCCTAAGAATACGGGACTGGTCCTAAAATGTTAAAGAGCACGTAAATAGGTTATTTCGTAAGTTTTAGCCCTTTGCGTAAAGGATTAAAGCCGTAGGAGTCAAAAATACCCGAAAGGAAACCAGCACCTTAAGTGAATGTTCAGTACCACCAAAAAACAATCATCGATGTTGCTTTTTCATTTTTTATAATTATTATTGTCACTTTTTATGGTGTGAATGGTTTGCGTCATTAGTTTTTTCTTTGGAAACACAAGAAATTCAGTATCCGTTGACCAATTTTTATGATATTTAGTTTTCAAAAACAATTTTTAAAATTTAGCCTTCACAATTTTTTTGAATTCACTTGAATTCACTTCATTTTGAATTCACATTGAAGAGAACACGTTCACTTAAGGGAACATGTTCTCTTAAGTGGGTGTTCCCTTAAGCGCGAGAATACGGTAGGTGGATACTAGCGGAACGATTAACCAAGCTGAGATAGGTCGCCAAGGCCTAAAGGAGAAAAATGTAAGGATAAGAGCGGGGGGTCTGGGGCCTCCCCCCCCCCCAGAAAAGCTAGAGCATTTTTAAAGATTTGGGATGCTGAAGAATTTTTCTGGACACTTCTCTATGAAAAATTTAGCTGTTTATATATATATATATATATATATATATATATATATATATATATATATATATATATATATATATATATATATAAGAGTCAATTTCTGGGATGCTCGCAGATAGAACGGACAACCTGAAAAAATCGATTTCCTTCTTGCAATGCCATTTGATTTTATATACTTTTGCTTTATTGGTTAACAAATATTTTTAAATTATCTTCTGCTGTTACTTTGGCGAATGTGCGGTTTAGAAGTTGATACTACTGAAAACCTTATATTTGTGTTTCAAAGTTTTTGAAACCTGGTTTTTCTATTTCATTTGCGGCTGCATATACGTACTTTCTATGTTTCCATATATCAGGTTACTAAATCTCGACTTGTGCTTTACTGTACTCACGAGAAGTATGAACGCGTCCTCGTGAGCACAAAGCACAAAACACAAAGGACAAATGACAAAAGCACAAAGGACAAAGCACAGAGCACAAAAGCACAAAAAGTATGAACCCGGGCTTAATGGAAAACAAAAGTTGGCAGTTGGCACAACTGCCTCATGGACGGAAAGCTGTGGGGAGCAAATGGGTATTCACCATAAAGAGAAAAGCAGATGGAACGCTAGTTTAGCTCGTAGAACAAAGCTCGTTTAGTAGCACAAGGGTTTTCCCA
>JASAND010026660.1:0-13911 GCA_030248195.1 Trissonchulus latispiculum
TATAATTGTGATAATTATAATGGCCCCCACCAAGGCCGCACCCAAGGGGAGGGGGGTTCAAGGGGTCTAGACCCCCCCCCCTTTTGGGATGACAAAATAGAAAATTTTTGCTATTTTTATGACAAAAACAGCTTATTTTTAAAAAAATTTCGCCCCTTCGGCGCGATAATTCACTGTTTGCAAGAAATAAACGTCCAATGTACATACTGGTTTTGAGCAAAAATGCACAAATTCTTCAACTTCTGGGGGGCTCCCCCTTTTCAAACTCCTGGGTGAGGGCCTGACCCCCACTTTCCGGGGGGGGGGAATGTTATCCAAAACTAACTGGATTTAGATGGTTCTCAAGCCGAGTTGAACACGTTGCCAGTTTGTTGCAAATTACTGTTTAGGCCAAAATTCATGGGAAGGGGTGACGAAGTTTGGCAAACTTCCACCCCCGCCCCAATTCGATACGGACTGACTAGAAGTGAGGGTATTCAGATGCTTCGAAAATGTTTAACACTTATCTGTGGAAACACTGTAGCCAAATTCGCTAATAGCGGGTGTTTTTCAGCTAAAGTATGTTGAAATGCGGGGCAAGTTCAGGAAATGTTTAAAATTATAAGCAATTTTTAGCTTAATTTTTGGGGGCAACTCCGTTATTGGGAACGAATGGGGGGGGGCCAACTGAAGTAAGCCAGGATGTGTCGCTAAAATTTGTTGCAGTTTTTTCTGTTGCTAACTTGATTCAACAGATCTTTCAACAACAGTCAATATTGAGTAGTACCAAGAGTACGTAATACTAAAGTCTGACCAAAAAATGTAGGGAGCGAAATTGTTTTGTTTATACTGAACTACCGGTACGTTTTTGCTGCAGCAATGTATATATTTTCTGAACCGTCATGGCATGAACTTTCTTTTGGTTGAAAAATCTTTTTTTAAAATTAAAATTCCTCAAAAGAAGCCGATTTTTTAAGTTTTGAAAGATCAGTAGAAACCAGGAACTAGCCGTTCGCTGGAAAATCAGCCCATGTCCCAGACATATTGAATCCCGAATATCAGCTGATTTCGTCAAAAATTGCGATAGTTATTCAATTTTTTCGATTTTCAAAATCCTTTGATCTTTGCCGCTTTTCCAACTTTGACTGGCCATTACTCGCGACTCACTCAATGCAAAAATTTTTTAATCGGATTTTCAGGACCACTTGCGTGTCAGCTTTCATGTGATCTGTGTGGTTTTTCAAAATTTGAAAATCGATTTTTTCGAAAAATACCACTTTTTGACTCAAAATTTCGACAATGCGAATCCAACAAAAGTGGGTAAAAATAATATTATCATAAAGTTTTATCTGAGCTGAATCCAACGATATAAGGCTTTCGTGGCTACGACTTATATTGCATCCGCAACGAATTTTTAAACAATTTCGCTTTTTAGCCGGTTTTTGGCTAGTTTACACTATTTGCGGCAAATCAATGCACAATATAGTATATTGTTGTGCGAAATGTTGAATTTTGCGCAATGTTAACATTTCGCAAAGATTCTGCGAAATGTTAACATTTCGCAAGGGCTCTTGCAAAATGTTAACATTTGGCAACTTAACTTGCGAAATGTTAACATTTCGCAATTCTTTTTGCCAAATTTAAAATTTTGCAATTTGATGTTGCAAAATGTTGATTTTCTGTGTAAACTTAAAGTTTTTGAAGCGATTTCATCCTTCAGTGTACCAAAGCACTGAACTATTCACTGATTATACATCTTTTCACTCGCGCCATTGATGCATAGTATTTCATTTTAACTAGTCCCACTCGTTGAAACACTTCCAAATGACTGATACTACTAAAACCAAAGACCAAATATTTTTGGATACTCTGATTGAAAACTCTACAGACGCCCCAAATACCGTTTGTTTAACGAAAGCCGAATTGGAAAAATTATTGGCAGATGTAGAAGTAGTGGACGCCAAGAAACAATTAACAAATTCGGATCGCAATCTGAAACGCCGGTTTGAAGTGCTTTCGATCGGTGGAATAAAGAAACTTATCCGTAAACGCAAAACAACCAAGGACGGGGAGATCGCTGATATTAAATATGTAGCTTATTGAGAAGAAATTTATGACCGCATCTCCGATGCCCATTCTCAAATACAACATGGCGGCGAGAAAAAGACACTGTATGAAGTCAAAAAGAAATTTTGGAACATCACTCTTGGTCAGGTTAGACTCTTCATAAATCAATGTGAAGAGTGTCAACTGAAGAAGAAGCGTCAATTTCCAGCATCGATGATTCCCATCCAGCAAAGTTTCCCTACGCAAAGCAGCCTCTATGGAAACCGGCGGGCAGGGAGTAATGCGTTGCAACTGTGCGAGCGGATGTTCCTCCAAGAGATGTGGGTGCATAAGAGATGGTCTACCTTGTTCAAGCAAATGCCATGGCTCCACGAATTGCTCCAACAAATCTTGACAATGAAAAATGAATTAAATGAAAATGAAAAACTTAAATTTTTGGTGAAAGTTCCAATACCAGACTAGTTTGAAAATTTTATGAATTAAATCAGCAGTTTAATTTAGTGCCGGTCAAGTAAATTTCTCGTAACAAGTTATACAAGTTCAACATTACATTCATTCAAGATTTTGCAATATCAAATTGCAATATTTTAAATTTGGCAAAAAGAATTGCGAAATGTACATTTCGCAAGTTAAGTTGCCATATGTTAACATTTTGCAAGAGCCCTTGCGAATGTTAACATTTCGCAGAATCTTTGCGAAATGTTAACATTGCGCAAAATTCAACATTTCGCACAACATATACAACTTGTCAGAAATCAGGTGAAATAGGAAATTGTTTAAAAGTTCGTTGCTGGGGCAATTTAAGCCGTAGCCGCAAAAACTTTATATCGTTGGATTCAGCTCAGATTAAACTTTATGATAATGTTATTTTTACCCACTTTTGCTGGATTCGCATTGTAGAAATTTTGGATCAAAAAGTGGTATTTTTCGAAAAAACTCGATTTTCAAATTTTGAAAAACCACATAGATCACATGAAAGCTGACACGCAAGCTGTCCTGAAAATCCGATTAAAAAATTTTGCATTGAGTGAGTCGCGAGTAATGGCCAGTCAAAGTTGGAAAAGTGGCAAAGATCAAAGGATTTTGAAAATCGAAAAATTGAATAACTATCGCAATTTTTGACGAAATCAGCTGATATTCGGGATTCGATATGTCTGGGACATGGGCTAATGTTCCACCGAATCTCTGTTTCCTGGTTTCTACTGATCTTTCAAAACTTAAAAAATCGGCTTCTTTTGAGGAATTTTAATTTAAAAAAAAGATTTTTCAACCAAAAGAAAGTTCATGCCATGACGGTTCAGAAAATATATACATTGCTGCAGCAAAAACGTACCGGTAATTCAGTATAAACAAAACAATTTCGCTCCCTACATTTTTTGGTCAGACTTTAACTAATACGCTGCCCACTTTTGAGTGCTGTTTTTATTTATTTAATTTTTGCTATGTTTTTTGATGATTTGATTTGGTTTTTGTTCTGCAGGCAGAGGTCTAACTGTGATGGCAACTATACTGGAAGGAAGCTATCTAGAGCGATGCGATGACGTAGCGGCTGCAAAAGATGTAAGAAAAGAAATCCAACCTTCCCCCCCCCTCTGTTTTGTCTCTAAAATACATACATACTTTTCCAGACCTGTGGTTTAATAGTGTCATACAGGCTATGATATATAGAAGCCGAGATGTAATGGTTAGAATTACAGAAGTTGGTGGAATAATGACGTGTTCGGTCGAACAAATACGTATTGTATTATTGAGTCGTAATTTTCAGTTATTTCTTTATTTTTAGATTATGAAACAGTCTCGTAAGAAGTATCGCATCAAGGGTTTCTATGAAGTTCTGTGTGCCAAGGACCCAGTTGAAGGCATCAGTGCTCTGTAGGTGGTTGTTTCGATTGTTTCTGCTCTCGATTTTTTTAATTTTTCTGTTTGAATATCTTTGTGGTATTTTGTTTTTATACGAGGTTTTTTATGAAAAATCTGACTGACCCCTAGGTAGGGTTGTTCCCGGGCCGTGTAGCGGGCTCCGGGCCCAGGGACGGGCACGGGCCGGCCCGGTCAAGCCCGGGCCCGGTGAAAAAATGTTGGGCCCGGTCCGGGCCCGGGCCCAGTAAAATTTTTAGGCCCGGCCCGCTACAAGGCCCGGACCCGGTCACCGGGCCCTCGTGCAAAATAGGTTTTTCATAAGAAAAATTGCTTTCTGAAGCCTCATTGAAGTATTATATTATCACAACAGTGACAATTTAAAGTTCCGCCTCACATGCTTCCAAAATTCTCCCACGATTTTTCCCTACTTAAGTTATCTAGTCGCCGTATCCACTATTATCGAACCATGGCCTTCTCGGTACACTTTAAAGTTTGCTACAATGGTTCAATTTATTTCAGCAAACGTTGAAATAATTTCATTAGCATAAGGGCTCCTTGAACTGAGACAAGCTATCGATTTTTGAGTTAATCGTGGACTATTAGTAAATAAATGAACAGTAGATATCCTCCTCCCAAAGATCGAAAATTGTTTCAATTAAAATCAACAATGTTAATTTTCAAGTCACTGGTTACTGGTTTTCATTTTGCAAATGTGGAAGGAAACAAACAGTCTAACTATGTAAGTAATTATTATAAATGCAGGTTTTATACCTAAAATCACATATATTATTCACTTAGAATTGTATAGAGACGATAGACTACGTTTTAGACCTTGTAGCGGGCCGCCGGCCCGGACCCGCCCGGAGGATTTCTTATCGAAACAACCCTACCCCTAGGTTTGCCCATTCTTTTTTTGCAGGTCAGAATTTGTGTGGAGCATTCATTGGCCTTTTTCCTTGAATAGATTTTAGATTTTAATTTTAGCTGATAGATTTTAAGCAGTCATGCACAGTACTTATAGCCTTTTGTTTAGAATTCAAACTTCTGGTCTGGGCGGCCTGAAGCACAATACTGTGGTGGTTAGTTGGCCCTACGGTTGGAATGATGCCTCTGGATATATCAAAACTGTACTCTTTATTGGTAGGGCTTTTTCTCGTAGCCTCATGGTCGTGGTTTCGGCTTTTGACTTACTGCTGTCAGAATCAGTAATGTGACGCGCCTGTCATACTCTTATGTATTATGTACTCTTGCTTTGCTACTGTATAGGGAATTCCTTAGAACAGTAACCGGGAAACGGTTGGTTTTTCATCCAAAAATTTAATAATTTAATAATTTAAAATTTTTGAAGTTTTGATTATTTACTTGCAACATTTTTGTGTTTCAGAAACGGTGCGAACAGCGAGGGCCGCAGACTGTGCCTTGCTTGTCCTGAAGAATATTGATAATTTCCCGGAACCTAAAGAAAAGGTGTGGCTCTACCTCGTTAGCAGCAGTTATTACATCAGAAAGCGTGATGCTTTTCTGTCACACTCTTAGTTATTATGTACTCTTGATAATAAGCATAAACGCTGGCTGGACGGTTCAACTGAACACCTACTGAATTAACGAATTTGCTCCTTCTTGTTTGCGGAACTTTCAGTGCAACGCCTGATTTCAATGCGTAAGCATGATACGAGGACAGAGTGATCGTACACAATTTATGAACTCGATACTCAGTCAGTGGTGGTATTGTTTGAGGTAGGCCAATAGCGTGTACAGAGCATGTACCTGTATTTGATAACAGAGAGCCTGGGGTTGACACTCCAGCACATGACTACGTGTTTAGGTTGTTATACACTTTTTATCTAATGGTAAAAACTGTTCGATAAACTGTTTTTCTTGTAGATTAGCTCAGGCACCATAGATGTTTGGTGGATTGTACATGACGGAGGCCTCCTGATGCTCTTACCCTTCTTGCTGCGCCAGCATCGTATTTGGCGCGGCTGTCGAATGCGAATCTTTACAGTTGCGCAGATGGAAGACAACTCTATCAAAATGAAGGAAGACCTGAAAACGTTCCTCTATCATCTGCGTATTGATGCTGAGATTGAAGTTGTGGAGCTGGTATGGAGGATTTTTATGAGGTTTGGGGGGTGGTGATTTTTTTCTGGAAAAAACAGTGAAATATGGTGGTGAGTTTTAGCTTGGGAAAACATAAAAAGGTCAATTTCAATGGGACTCACATTTACGTAATAAGTAAAGGTTTAAGTTTACTAATTTTTCAGCAAAATATTTACGACGAAAAAGTGTTTGCTATATGTGTATATTTTGACCAGCACCAATTTTTCAGTACAATTTTCTTAAAGTCTGCCCTTTTTACTCTCAAACCGTAAGTGCAATAATTGCTGTGATTGAGTTTTATTCCCTTGCAGTGAAGTGTATTGTTCGATTTAGAATGTTTTTTGTTTTTATTTTTCTATTTTTTCTTTATTTCATTCTTTTTTCAGACCAGTACCGATATATCAGACTATACGTATGAGCGAACGCTGATGATGGAACAGCGCTCTCAGATGCTCAGAGATCTGCGCCTGGCTGGGAAGCCGGAGCGGAAATTTAGTGAGGTAGGATTTTTTGTACGTATTTTCAAAATTCTAAAATTCTGCTAAATTTTTCCGCTCTAAATTTTTCACGTGTTTTCATGCAAAATGGAAATTTCTTATATACGTGTGTATATGAAAACGAAGCATGGAAACATGCCGTTGGGTGTAGCTTGCTGGGCGGTGAATGGTTTTTGGGAATTTTGGTATTTCATAGTAATATTATACTAAACGTTTTGAACTTAGAAACACCCTACCACCCGCCACCCTACTTTCCTATTTTGTAATAAATCTGCTAATTTCATAATTATCGTGTTGTCTAGTTTTCACGAAAAATATTTTGGGCACAATGCTGCGAATTATTTGTTTGCCGCTGCTGGTTATTGCTGCATTTTCTGACATGAGGTCATAGCACGAATGGCATTTGATCGCGAGCAGGGTCGCTCGCTCGTTGTGACAGTTGTTGTTGTCTTCTTGGCTCCATAATGTTCGCGACACGGCACGCAAGCTGTTGAGAATTTAAAATTGTCGTCCGCTGTTTAATCCCTTGATGTGCGAAAACGATTGGACTCAGTGGTAACACCTCGCTTTAGGCCCTTTTGAGGAAAAAGTAACTGGAATATTCTTCCGTTCTTGCACATACTCTTTCTCTGCTGCGTCGACGTGGTGCGACAGTTCTGCGGTTTCAGTGTTTTTTTGCTGGGGATTTTTTTGCTACAAATACCAATCACTGCGCTTAGTCTGTTTCCCTGGCCTGCTGCACACGGAAATGGGGGGATACAATCATATTGGTTTCCTACTTGCGGGTTGGGGGGGGGGTCACCATTGTATTGTCACTTATCTCATAAATATTGCCCCTTTTTCCTACCTGCCCGGTGATGGCATTTGTTGTCTTGTTTGTTTTTTGTGTTTTTGTAGATTGCTAGCAATATGGGACGAAAAGTATGTTTTAAGGCATACGTTTGCGTGCTGATCAAAGTTTCGTACTATATAGTCAGCGTGAAGTTTCTAGCCTACTACTACTACCTGTATATTAGGATTTTGTGTATAGTCGTGTATTAATACCATTAAGTTGGATTGACGTATTTTTTCGTACTTTTTTCCTCAGAACTTTCTTCCCTCCGTTAGCATTATCGTAACCCCGTTTGGCCTGTCTTACTCTAAACTGTGGCTTTTTGATGACGGCTCCGCGCCGTATATCCTGTGCTTTGCCCGAGATTTTTATGTTTAAGTATGGTTAAGTAATGATTAAATGAGTTGACGTGTTTCTTATTGTTTTGATTGCTGTGAATTGGCTGTGTCTATAACTACATTCGAACAGGATATTTTTACAGGGGGGGGCGCAAAGGGGCGCCCACCCCCCTCCCGAAATTGACCTTCACCCGGAAATGCCCCCCTGGATTTTTGCTTCCCCCTTCCGGGATTTTTGGGTGCCCAAGTTTTCGCCAAAAATGAGCAAATCTTCAAAAATTTTCCGGCTTCGTCGGAGAGTTTTCTGTATAAATAGAATCCAGGCATTTTTGAGAACTTTTTGCTTTTCAACATGCAATAATACACCAAAAAAATCGTTTCGGCTCATTTTTAAACAAAACTTCCCAAAAATGCCCCCCGGAGAGGCGGGAAGCGCCCCCCCCCCCCCTCTCCCCGAAAAAGATCCCTAAAAATACCCTGCTCGAACGCTACGTAATAATCTTTGTGAGGTTAATTAAATTCCGTATTATCAAATAGTTGGCGTGTATTTGTATTGTGTAGTGTTATCAAATTTTGTCATCAAATCTATCCAATATCCAGCTCTCAGATCTGCGTATGCGTGCGTGTATGTGCGTGCGTGTGTGCGTATGCGTGCGTGAGTGTATGCGTGAATCTCTGTGTGTGGTAGGATTTGGGTAAAAAAAACTTCATAATTATTAATTTCAATTTTTCATTTTCCAGTTTTCTGCCAGTCTGAAATTACGGGGAGGCCACTTGAAACGGCCTGCTGGTTCGACCGCGTCTCCTGGTTCTGGCGGCACGCCACCGCTTTCTGCGGCGGGTAGTCCCACTGCCTGCAGTCTTCTATCACCTACTATTGTTTCCTATTCGTCTACTGGTGCTGTCAAATGTCCAACCATTAAGGTTTCTTTCGTGGCTGAACACAACCTTAGTTGGCGCATATTCGTCCTATTGTCACGAGAAATTGTCACTGGTGTTGACGTGCGTCCTGTGGCTTTTTGCTGTTTTAGTTGCTTCTGGGGAGGACTTCCCCCCCCCACCCTGCATCGGCTTTTTCCTGTGCAAAAATGTCAGGGTTAGGTCTGGTGTGCGGGTGCCCCTCCTACCCAGGTTTGTGGAGGGAGAGGTCGAAAATGCTTGAACATACATAGCTGTCTTTGCTGCAAAGCTAAAAATCAAACAAGTTTTAGCCTATATTTACGCTTTATGAAATAGCTAAACAGTGCTAAAACGGACAAATACTCCCTCGACGCCGGAAAAAAAATTTAAAATTTGCCCTCAAACCCTGCGGGGTCTGGGGGGGTGAAGATCCAAGTACGGGGCCAAAGATGGGGGCGCCCCCTCCTCCTGTGGGAAATAGCCGGCAAGCCTTGAGTTTAGATTGAAATTTGCACAAAATTATCTCTATCCAACCCATGGTGACATTGTTTTATGGGTATATACCTCTTGAGAGGCACTTGCTGGACAAACCGAATTTTAGAACCTAATTACCCACAGATAAAAATTAAAAGACAAAAATTAATCTAATTATTTAGTCAGAATATTTTAATGGGATTTTCTGAAGACGCCCTAGGATTTCACCTCTGCAAATTATCTACCACCTGCATAATTTGCATAACGTATATTTCCCAGCCCCTGCATTTTTCTAGCATTCTTCGCTCGGCGGATCGTATTTTTCAGCATTTTGCTCGTTCTATGATGTGTAAAAGTGTGGCTAGGCGAGCATATATCTGCGTATATGCGTATACGTACTTGAACGTGTATATATAATTGCGCGTTCCGTTGCTACATAAAGCTGTTGTGGCGGCGTGTCGCCAAAAGTTAGTGATTTCTTTGTAATTCCCAACATAATCACAGGTTTGTGACACCGCAACGACACTGCAGCGATATATACATATGATATCATACGTACACGTCAATATGTTCGTGTTTTATCATAGGGGTCGCGGTAGCGACCCCTAAAATATGAGTCAAAACGCCCCAATGACTGCCTGCAGAGGCGCTGCGCAGAGGCTGCGCAGATTCCTGCGCAAATCCTGCGCTAATTTTGTGCGCAAAAGAAAGTCCGTGTCGAGTTTAGTATAATTGGAAAATTTCATCCCCTAACACTTACCGTTAAAAAGTTGCACCTGCCGGCAGTTATGCCGGCGATGTTTTTTTTCCGGTGTCTCCGTTTTACCCTCGTATGTCACCATTTTGTAGCCTCTTTCACAGAATGTAGCGAAGTTCAGACACCTATTGCGGTATATCATCAATATATATAGGTTACTGACTTTCGATATATTTGGCATGCATGTATTATATCTATTTGGCATGCACTCATATTGGTGCGTGTACAAACTTGTCTTCTGCACTTCCCAACCTCACCAGACTCATATTAGCATTTTACATGCTTGTCTTATTCTTAATTTACAACCGACAATATTTAGCATTTTACATGTTCCATGTTGACTCATATTCCTTTCTTTGCTCTTTAGGAGCATTTTTATTTCTTGTTAATTTTTACTTTCGCTCACTTCACGGCCATCCAAATAGTATTTGTCGGTTTATATATTTCAACATGTTGTTCAGTTTCTCTTAAAAATTATATATATACATTTAATTCTAATTATCAAAATCATGTGTATATACGTATGTTTATGAATTTCCCATTTCCATTGTACGTTTAAGGTACTGGTATCGCTTTGTGTAAATTTGTCCTTACAGGCTCCAATTTATTATGAAAGTGGATGAAACTTTCCAGATATGCTATTTTAGGGCTCTTTAACGTTCTGAGACGAGTCCCGCATTTTTAGGTTAGAAGATAAGAAAGTTTTGGTTTTTGCCCTTATTCTCTCAGCACATATGTAGTCGATATACCGGATTGGTTGTTATGGCTGGAATGAGGGCACCAAAACGAAAATTTTTGCTTTTACAATCTTTGAACCTTAATCTCTAAAGTTTAAGGCAGTATAAGCCAAAAACGATTTTTGGGGTTAAAAATGGCCATTTTCTAAGAAATTAGTTTTTCAAAATTACTGCTAAATCTTTCAGACAATTTTGGCTTATTTATACCCGATCGATACATCGTTTAATTGCACATTTTATCAGTACCTATTCGCTGGAGTTCGTTGCTTTAAGCTAGAGAATTCGACGAAAACCATTTTGGCAAAACTGCAATTATTTTGTTTTGAACAGCGATTTCTCCAAGAAAACTGAATAGAAAGTTGCGAAATTTCGTGTCATCGCATATTTGCCGGATTTTCTTGAATATATAGTTACTGAAACTTTTTGATCCAAAAAATGTCCCTCGGCCCACATGTCCTTCATGTCATGGTACACGAAGAAACTTTGGCCAATCCTACAGTTTTGAGAAATCGATGTTCAAATATTGTTGGTCTATATTTAGCCTGTCAGATGTCAGCATTTCAGAAATTTTTTGCTATTTTTTTGTTAATTCTGCTAGTTTCGTAAGCCTGGCTTTTTCCTACAATGGGGTGGGGGTGGGGGCGCCCCCCCTTCCAGAAATCTGTTTCCCCCCAGACTTGGGTTTCCCCCCCCCGGAATCGCCCTCTCCGGGATTAGGGCCTGCCGGTCCCCCAGACTTCAGAAGTTAACAGAAAAATCGCTTTTTTAGGGTAAATTCTCCAAAACAATTCCGGCTTCGCCGGATTTTTTGTCATTCTTACCATTTTTGGCTATTTTAAGCTTAAATTTAGGTTAACAATAGTAAAATTTTTAGCTCAGCAGCAAAAAAGCTATTTTTAGCATTTTTCGAAAATTCCATCCTCCAGAAATTCGTTTTGCCCCCCCAGACCTGGGAGGGGGGGGGGGCACCTCCCAGACTTCTCCCCCCAGAAATTTTTGCCTAGTAAAAAGCCAGTAAGCTCATGTGAATGTACATATTATAAGCTTTAAAACGACCTATAAAGCTGTTCCCAACTCCCAAAATTGCGAAAGTTATAGCGTTTCGAAAAATCATCACAAAAACAGTGCACAAAAGGATAACAGCACCTTAAAGTAAAGCTGGGAAATTGCACATCTATACCCTACTCAGCTCAGACGCGACATAGGATTTACGGTCAGAATTTCTGTGCTCACACACATTGACAGTTTTAAATATGTACCGGTTTTTGGTATGTAATATGTAATTTTGTCTTTGACCATTCAATGTTCTGGCTGTAGCTCTAACCTTTGGTCATTTACGGTGAACATTGTCGGTACTGCTGATGTAATATTTGTAGCACGTTGAGCGTAGCTAGTCACTAATGTTGCGTTGCGTTGCGTTCTTGCCATTTACAAGTCTGACTATAAAGATCTACTATAATTAGGGATGCACCGGGGCCTGTCTCCGGCTCCGGTAGTCAGTAGAGATGAGGACGAGCCGAGATTTTCCGGCTCGGCTCGGCTCGGGAGAAAATGTGGTCGGCTCGGCTCGGCTCGGCTCGCGGGCATACCCGGCTCGGCTCAGAGAATATTGAAAGTGGGCCGGCTCGGCTCGGCTCGGCTCGCCCAGCTTGAAATTTGAAATTTGACCGATTCCACCGAATTGTGGATTTTCTTCCTTGTTTTTGACAAAAGGCCTGAAAACAGCTGTCTAGCTTTCGTGTACCAGTGTGAATCACCACAATTCCATTTTTACCGAGACACAGCGAGATGCAGAGTCTACGATTATAAGGTTTAGTGATATTGATATTTGATAAATGTATATATATTCTACGAAAGTGGGCGGGGGCCCATTCATGCTTGTTTTGCTTAAAATTTATTATTTTATTCTATGTATACAATATGGAAAGCAATCAGTGATAAACGCCGAAAAAATCACGAGAAAACTTTTTGTTTTCCTCAGTCTTTTGGAAACGCATAATCTGATAAATTGCAAAATGCTTCAGAACTCAGCAATAAAATTCAGAATTCTTTCACATTATTTTTTAAATTTCAGAAAATTTCAAATCCTCTAATTGCTCTCTGCCGATCGTAGCTATAATAGTAGTCAACTGTAATTATGCAGAATAATTTTAAACTCTAAATTAGTAGTAAGTATTTCTGGTATATAATCAGCACTTTTACAACCTTTTCTGCTATCTGATAGATTACTACAAAAACCCAAAGCCACAGTAGTAAGACAATGCAAATTTTAATTGCAATATTTTTGATAATACTAAATATGACACGTTGAAATAACTAAGTCAAAATGTTTCCTTATAACTACACCATACATAGGTTGACTTCAAGCACAGCCTAACGTTTAAACTAGGTTGGCGTGGAAGGAAGGTATGAATAAAGACAAGGAAAAACGGAAAATTAGACGACAAAGTTGAACACAGAAAACAGAATTCATTGAACTAGTTGACTATTTTGTTTGTACAAATTCGGAAGTAATTACAGTGAACTTAAAATTTTTCGATAGGGTCGGCTCGGCTCGGCTCGGCTCGGAGTTTCAATTCTCCGGCTCGGCTCGGCTCGGCTCGGGAGAAATTGTTGCCGGCTCGGCTCGGCTCGCGAGCCGAGCCGAGCCGCGAGCCAAAATCCTCATCTCTAGTAGTCAGACCCCGATCTAGGCCCCGGCCCCAGCCTCGGCTCGGTCCTGACCGGGGCTAAGATTCAGCTAAATTTTTTAAATTTTTGACATTTTTTGGCTGAAATTTTGGTATTTTGAAACTTATAAATAGATTAAATTGTTACAAATCGTTAGCTTCCTTGTCAATTTAATGGAAAACAACAATAGTATATAATTGTCTGTCTATATCAGAGTTTTTAAGAAAATTTTTGAAAATTTGTTATTTGGTCTCCCAATTTTCAGGACCCGGCCGGGGCCACGATGAGGTCCCGACCCCGCCCCGGTAGTCGTGGTCCCGGTGCATCCCTTACTATAATATGCATAACTGTGTAAATCTTAATTCATCAAATATATATATATATATTTATATTATATATATATATATATATATAAATATATATATGTATATACCCGTTTGGATTATTTTATTTGCAGAGCTTGAGAAGTCGAAAAGTAAAGTTAAGCTCCAAAATTAGATATAGATTTTTTTATTAACCCTGCTCATTTACAGTCGCACTTTTTTGTCTATATAGTCAAGCGGGAAAAAACCCACTTTTCAGATTTTTGGCCAGAACTTTTTAATGGCTTGACATATCGAAATGCTGATTATACAGGTAGCTAGGCCTAGTCGTAAGCTTTCTTATGAGCTATAGAACACCTCTCTAGGGTGTGCCGTTA
>JASAND010026661.1:0-25008 GCA_030248195.1 Trissonchulus latispiculum
GTTTCAAAATTGAGGATCAAAAAGGCGCCTTCCCTTATGAAGCCTTCACTTCCCTCGAGTTCTTAGACCAAGGATTCTCCCACCGTGATCTGTACTATTCAACTCTTAAACAACAGGAAATTTCAGATGAGGATTTCATAGCCGTTGTGGCAGCATGGAGGAAAAATAAATTTAAAACTGTGAGGGATCTCCTAATCTGGTACAATAATTTGGATGTAGGGCCCTTCCTTCAAGCTACCGAAAAAATGGTGGACTTTTGGAAAACTATGGGAATTGACATGTTCAAAAGTGGGGCTATCTCTCTACCTGGTCTAGCTTACAAGCATATGATGAACAAAATTCCAAAACATACCATTCTTCCCCTTTTCAATAAATTCACTAAACATTGGCATAAATTAATTAAAGACAATATAGTTGGAGGACCTAGCTTGGTATTCCACAGATATCATGAAGCCGGGGTTACTGAAATTACAAATGGGTTCAAAGTTGCTCAAATTTTTGGGTTTGACGCCAATGCCATATACCTATGGTGTACAATGCAAGAAATGCCCACTGGTCTGTATGCCGAATGGAAACCAACTGAAGATGGAAAATTCAAAAGGTGGCTACAAAAAGGGCGCAAGGAAGCTATGTGGCTAGAGTATATGGCAAAGGCAATGGGAGTTAGGGTTGAACATGCTTACAATGGGGGGCAAAAAAGGATAGGAAAATCAAAAGTAGATGGGTGGGTCTCTGAAAAGAACCTAGTCCTACAATTTCACGGGTGTTATTTTCACGGTCATGGGTGCCAATTGGATAGGAATCAGGACCCGGAAGACAGAACGAAGAGAAGAGAAAGGACAGAAAGGGTCTCCCAAGCAATTAAGGATGGGGGTTTCGATTTGATAGAAAAGTGGGAATGTGAATTTGATAAAGATTTAAAAGATACCCCGGATATGCAAGAGTTTATGGAAGAACACTTCAATCTCCCTAAGAAAAGATCAGTCCTTACTTTTGCACAATTGGTTACCCAAATTCACGCGAATAGGTTTTTCGGATTAGTTGAGGTGGATATTGAGGTCCCTGAGGAAAAGAAAGAACATTTTGCAGAGATGACCCCTATTTTCAAAAATGTGGAAATTTCTAAGGAACACATTGGAGATCACATGAAAACATTTTGCGATTTGAATGAATTAATGGCACAACCTAGAAGAGGATTAATTGGAAGTTATTTCGGGAAGAAAATTTTACTAGCTACTCCCCTAATTAAATGGTATCTCAACCACGGACTTAAAATCACTAAAATTTATCAAGCAATTGAGTTCAAACCGAAAGCTTGTTTCAAGGAGTTGGGAGACGAGGTTACCTACCATCGCTCTGCAGCTGATTCAGATCCCGATTTGGCACTCAAAGGGGAAATGTTTTTTGGGAAATTCCTATTACGGTCGAACTATTACAAATCTAGAAAAGCATCAGGATGTAAAATATTGTCAAAGATCTGGGGCTAGTAGGGAAGTCAATGGGTGGAGATTTAGAAGACTAGATGATTTAGGAAATGGAATATATGAGGTTCAGTCGGCTAAATCAAAAATTGTTTTCCGTCTTCCTGAGTTGGTGGGGTTCTTCGTTTACCAGTATGCCAAACTTAGGATGCTTCAATTCTACTACGATTGCTTGAAACCCAATTTGTGGCCCGAAACGTTCCAATTATGTCAAATGGATACCGATTCCCTCTATTTCGCCTGCTCTTCCAAAAATTTAAGTGATTGTGTCCCAGTAATAAATGAGGGTAGGTGGCAAAAGGCACTCAAGGATTTCTTCGTTCAGGACCCTAGCCAAAAACGAATACCCGGTTTGTTCAAGGAGGAATGGACCGGGGACGGCATTATAGCACTTTGTAGTAAAACTTACCTAGCTTGGGGAAAGACGAATAAAGTCTCCCATAAAGGAGTAAGTAAGGCCCTAAATGAGTACACCCCCGAAGATTTCAAAGAAGTTTTAGAAACGGGAAATACAAAATCTGGGGAAAATCGAGGGTTCTTGAATCCAGACAATAAAATGATACAGTACTTCCAAACTAAGGATGCTTTAAGCTATTGCTACCCCAAAAGAAAAGTGCTAGCAGACGGGGTAAGTACGGCTCCTTTGGATATATAACACATATATAGCTGTATCTAGTATTGTGTATTGTATTTGTTTATCCCAACAGTCCTCTTAAGGGCTACCTGTATATATTGTATATATGTATGTTGTATATATTCCTTAGAAAACCCAAAAAAATTTTAAAAATATAAAAAACCCAAAAAACCACTAATGGGCCAACGCCGGGTCCCAAGCCCCGGGGGAAGAACGCAGAGGGGTGGTGAGAAAGGGACTAGGGGGAAGAACACAAGGAAAAGAAGGCTCAAGGGTGGTGACGTCATACAGTGCAAACCTATGCTCATTGTGTGGGAGGGAGTGGGAGTGAAAATTTGGGATTGGGATTCAGGGTCGAAAAGCGGACACTATACTACTATCGCCTAAGTCCCCACCCCACCCCACCACAGCACTTTACAGCCACTTTGAGCATGCAGTTCTATGACAAAAGTTGCTCAGCTCGCTCAGGGCTTTCATTTGGTACCAAATTTGACCACTTTTGAAAAATTTCATTTTTGACCGAAAATCGCCTAAGTCCCCACCCCACCCCACCACAGCACTTTACAGCCACTTTGAGCATGCAGTTCTATGACAAAAGTTGCTCAGCTCGCTCAGGGCTTTCATTTGGTACCAAATTTGACCACTTTTGAAAAAATTTCATTTTTGACCGAAAATCGCCTAAGTCCCCACCCCACCACAGCACTCTACAGCCACTTTGAACATGCAGTTCTATGACAAAAGTTGCTCAGCTCGCTCAGGGCTTTCATTTGGTACCAAATTTGACCACTTTTGAAAAATTTCATTTTTGACCGAAAATCGCCTAAGTCCCCACCCCACCCCACCACAGCACTCTACAGCCACTTTGAACATGCAGTTCTATGACAAAAGTTGCTCAGCTCGCTCAGGGCTTTCATTTGGTACCAAATTTGACCACTTTTGAAAAATTTCATTTTTGACCGAAAATCGCCTAAGTCCCCACCCCACCCCACCCCACCACAGCACTCTACAGCAGGGTTTTTTTTTGGTCGCCGAACTTTAGGCCAAATGGCCTCAACGACTCAAATTTTTTAGGCCATCAGCCAAAAAATTTAGGCCATCCAAATTTTGTTAATTTTTAGGTTGTGCGTTATTGTACGCATTGTTAAAATTACAGTTATCATGTATTCACGCGTTATATATTCAAAAATCGCTGTTTAACAACAAAAATCGCCATAGTCACTGTATAACACACTAGAAAAACAACGTTTTTACCTTAAAATGGCAAAAACAGAATCTTGTTAGCATAGAAATAATAGTGCATGACAGTATTAATGAATTAATAAATTTTTATTGAAAATTAAAACAGGTAGGAGCATACGAGTATGAACCAAAGAAAGAAAAAATTAAACTATGTAATAGAAATAACGTTAAACTACATACTAAAATAGCATTTCATCGATGAAATCCTTATAATAGTAAATGAAATTATAACTTGAATGTGTATTTATAAGTGTAAATAGACAATGTAACTAGCTGGCGGCTGGCGTAGCCCAGAAATACAAGGGAAAATGAACAAATTCGCGCCGAAGGCGCGAAAAATTTTTTAGAAAATTGTTGTTTTTACTTAAAAATCAATAAAATTTAACTGGGTTTTCATCGAAAAATTTAGGCCAAATGGCCTCAACGGCCAAAATTCTTTAGGCCATCGACTCATAAATTTAGGCCATGGCCTAAGCTATGGCCTAAAAAAAAACCTTGCTCTACAGCCACTTTGAACATGCAGTTCTATGACAAAAGTTGCTCAGCTCGCTCAGGGCTTTCATTTGGTACCAAATTTGACCACTTTTGAAAAATTTCATTTTTGACCGAAAATCGCCTAAGTCCCCACCCCACCACAGCACTCTACAGCCACTTTGAACATGCAGTTCTATGACAAAAGTTGCTCAGCTCGCTCAGGGCTTTCATTTGGTACCAAATTTGACCACTTTTGAAAAATTTCATTTTTGACCGAAAATCGCCTAAGTCCCCACCCCACCACAGCACTCTACAGCCACTTTGAACATGCAGTTCTATGACAAAAGTTGCTCAGCTCGCTCAGGGCTTTCATTTGGTACCAAATTTGACCACTTTTGAAAAATTTCATTTGTGACCGAAAATCGCCTAAGTCCCCACCCCACCACAGCACTCTACAGCCACTTTGAGCATGCAGTTCTATGACAAAAGTTGCTCAGCTCGCTCAGGGCTTTCATTTGGTACCAAATTTGACCACTTTTGAAAAAATTTCATTTTTGACCCCATGACCTCCCACCGACCTGACCCTCCAGATGGCAAAGTGGAACCAGCACAGCAAGATGGGTGGGTCAGACGGCAAAACGGATGCCAGGAATGAGCTGGGCGCACCAGAAAACCCCTATAGACAATGTTTTGTCGGGCTATGTACAGTCCTATATGGTGTTCCCGGAAGTCGGTTCCCGGAAGTCGGTCAACTTGGGTTACTCGGGCAGCAAAACTGATAGCGGGAATCGATTCTCCGTCCCAAAAAACCTTTGTATGCAAAATTTGAGCCACCCACGTAGCAAAATAAGCGAAAAAATTAAGTTCAAAGTTCGACCCAAAATTCACCAACTTTGGCCGGCCAGTACCGAAAAATTACGCACGAAGACGGAAAATCATATAGCATTTGAACGACCCCGATATGTGTACTGTTTAACCATATAGTCAGTATTGCCCCATATATCGCCCAATCCGACTTATTAAGGCGCCTTTGAAGCATACTTTTTGGCCATTTTAGCGTTTTGGCGGACTTTAGCCCCCAGCCAAAAATTTTTTCCGGCCCTGGGAGGCATAAAAACTAGCTTATTTTCTTATTTTTGATTTGTACTACAAGAATATATATGGGTTTCATAGGCAAAAATTTTTCTATCTGTAGTTATTCAAGCTACAAAACCCCCTTATGAGACATCAAAAGCGAGAAACCGGAAAAAACATCTCTCGTAAGCGATTTTTGGCATAACTTTTTAACGGAAAGTGGTACAGGGATGAAACTTCGCACACATACTAAACTCGACACGTACAATTTTTTGCGCACATAATCTGCGCAGGATCTGCGCAGGAATCTGCGCAGCTTCTGCGCAGCCTTGTTTTACACGGTCATTCGACCATTTTCACTCATATTATAGGGGTCGCTACTGACGGTCTGACGGTAAAACTGACTGCGGGAATCGATTCTCCGTGCCAGAAAACCATTGTATGGAAGATTTGAGCGTTCAAAGTTAAATAGATAGCGAGAATTTTCGATTTTTCATTTTTCGAATTTTCGCCATCTTTGACGGGCCACTGTGGTCGCAAGGGAAGTGATAGAGAAACGCAACCTGGACCGTTAGTTAGTTCAATATATGTAGTTTCTGAATATAAAAAGAAATCAGCTCCAGCTCGTAACGTTCGACCTGAGCGACGACCACAAAAATGGTCACTTTTCGCTATGAGCCGACTTTGCGGCGCCACTGCGGCGCTGTGGCGCAGCTGCGGCGCAAAAAAAGTTGTGATTCTTAAATTCTTTAGAGGGTACTACTAGACCCCATAGCCCTTTAGGTTGGCCCACCGCTGCAGATCACGTGAAAGCGGCGAACATTATGTACAATACAACCATCAAATAGGAGAAACCGGAAAAAAAACATCGCCGCCATAACCGGTCCGGGGCGCAACTTTTTAACGGTAAGTGATACGGGGCTGAAACTTCACAGACATACTAAACTCGATGTGCTCTACAATTTGCGCATGAAATCTGCGCAGGATTTTGCGCAGCTTCTGCGCAGCTTATTTTACACTGTCTCCAGCCACTTTTCACACATATTATAGGGGTCGCTGCCGCGACCCCTATGATATATATATATATATATATATATATATATATATATATATATATATATACATATATATTAGGGATGCACCGGGGCCTGGCCCCGGCCCCGGCCCCGGCCCCGGCAGTCAGGCCCCGGCCCCGGCCCCGGTGGTCAGGCCCCGGTACCGACCGGGGCCAAAAATTAGCAGAATTTTGTAAATTTTTGACATTTTTTGACCAAACTTTTGAAATTTCGAAAGTCAAAAAGTGTTACAAAACGATTGTTTTCCAGCCGATATGAATGAAAACAATGATAGTAATGTTTGTATATCAAAAAATATTGCAAAATTTAAATTTTCAAGAAAATTTTAGAAAATTTTCTATTTGGACCCCCAATTTCCAGGCCCCGGCCCCGGCCCCGGCCCCGGCCCCGGTGCATCTCTAATATATATATATATATATATATATACAAGAAAGTAAAATGCTCCTCCGGAGCATGGAAAAGTAATATGGGTGGATAGGGTGAGGTTGCGAAATCAAGAGAGTACTAGTTTTGAAAATGCTTAATATGGGGCTAGGTTCTGAAAGAAAGGAGGACTAGGTTGTGGGCGAACTAATATGGGCACAGCCATGGGCGTATCCAGGGGGAGGGTTTTGGGGGTTGAAACCCCCTCCTTTTGAGTTAACTTTTATGAAAACTCCATTACAAAAAGTTCAAATTTTTGTCAAAACCCCCTCCTTTTCAGAAAATTTTAGTTAACACCCCCTCCTTTTCAAAATCCTGGATACGCCCCTGGGCACAGCGTCGCCGAACAACCCATATTCGCGGGCTGTAAAAATTATACAATCATCTATATCAATTTCTAGACTATAAATTATAGCTCCAGATTCTAAATTATATGATATAATCTATATCCGCATATTCGTACTTCCATATTCGTATTATATATATAGTCAGACTTTTCCTTCAAGAAAGTCTAAGCTTAGTGTTCATTTTATGCATTTATACAGACAGCATATAGTCGGGGGGGGGGGGGGAAACATGACGGAAAAAAGGGGGGAAAACATGGTCGCCTACTCCCCAACCATAGCAGCTGCAGCTGCCTAGTATAGCCCATTAGAAAGAGCAAGTCTAGAAGTATACTCTACAGTACCAGATTGGTTTCTAAGTTTGATTCTGTAAGTACAGTACTTGACCAAAGTTGACCTCCCAAAATTGGCCAAAATGCTAAGGATTTTCGAAAGTTTGCAAGTATATATATATCTAACCAACCATCCAACGTTGGCTACTATAAATTTGCATGCGGGCATAATTCGACTTGCTCTATCACATGGCAATAGTGATTTTTCCCTACGTGCACCCAGTAAAAAATTTGACCATGTTTTTCCCCACATAGGGTCCACTAGAGCGGGGAAAAAACATGGTGACCAAATTTTCAAATTTTTGCGTATGCTTCAGGAAGGCGTAACAAATGCTTCTATAGGAAAGAGAATGCTTTAAAACCGCTAAAAAACTCAAAATATGCCAACTTTGAGCATTTTCGAAGCTTCTAGCTCGAAAATTTGATTTGCAGCATCAACATGTCAGGTTTCATAAGTTTCTATGGTAAAAATGAAAATTTTGAAAAAACTTTAAAAATGATGGGATATTGCAATTTTTAACACAACTAACTTATTTCTAGCGATATTCTGCATATTATGGCCAGTTCCCAGCAGGTTTCATGCCCAAACAGGTTAGGTACGGCGGATTTGGCGTTTTGACCAAAAATCGGGTTTTACATAAGCTTGTTGTGACGCTAGAATGGTACCCAGGTAGTTTTGCACGCTAAAAACAGCTGAAACAACGCTTTTAAACCACTCTAAATGGTTGCTTGCTAGAAATCCGTGCCATGTTTTTTTCCCGCACCATGTTTTTTCCCCGATTCGCGGGTAAAAAAACATGGACAAATCCTGTTACTGCCAAAGCTGAGAGAGGTGTAAGAGAAGTTTGAATATACGATTGGATAGGCATTTGCCCACGGTACGTAACGGTATACTCAAACCGATCCAAATCCAAACGAAGAAAAAGTTGGAGGCTTGCTTCCCTATTTATGTCCCCCCCTGACTATATTTAAAGAATAATTTTATAGCGATTGTCCTTGACTGCAACCCTGCCGGATTGAACCAATAGTTTTACCGCCACATCCCTATGTTTCTGTCCGATACTTGTCATAGTCCAACTAAATTTAGGGTATATAGCTAGCCTAAAACTGCCCAGGCAAACAACTACTATATCTTGCAGATTACCTATTCAACATTTATCACTCTAATTTTGACCGTTCTATATATATGTGACAAACGCTGATGCGAAGCGTGCATGCCCGCGAATATGGGTTGTTCGGCGACGCTGTGCCCATATTAGTTCGCCCACAACCTAGTCCTCCTTTCTTTCAGAACCTAGCCCCATATTAAGCATTTTCAAAACTAGTCCTCTCTTGATTTCGCAACCTCACCCTATCCACCCATATTACTTTTCCATGCTCCGGAGGAGCATTTTACTTTCTTGTCCTCTTAGCACTTTGAAGATTCTCTGACAATATTCCAATGTTGTTAAACATTGGCCTTAAGATTAGCTCGTATGTCGAGGCCGAGGAAGAATTGGCAAGAGGAGGCCTCTATGAACGAAATTCCCCATCAAAAAAGTGGATCCCCTTTGGTACACAATTTTGCAGTGAAAAAATCAGAAAGCGAAATTTTCAAAATTTTTCTTGTTGAAATTAACTACTTTAATTAGACGGCATAACTTAATTTTCCGGGTAATGCTGGATGCGTTTCCGGTGGTCAGTAGGCCGTAGTGACCACTGGTCACTTCCATCGGTTTCGGAAATATGCCCATTAAAACGAGCGTTGTCGATTTACTATATAAAAACATCCGCAACTAAAACCCCGAAAAACTAAGTTTTAGGGAGTTTGACCACTGGTCAATAGACCACTTAGTTCGTAGTGACCAGTGGTCAGTTCCGTCCGTCCGATCTGAAATTGTGCTCATCGAGACGAGCGTAATCGATTTACTATATATGCCCCCAACCAAAACGCCGAAAAATAGTCCATTTGACCACTGGTCAATATGGCCCCAAGGCAGTAGTGACCAGTGGTCACTTCCATCGGTTTCGGCAACATGCTCATTGAAACGAGCGTAGTCGATTTACTACATCTGCTCCCAACCAAAACGCCTACAAACGCTGTTTTAGGCCATTTGACCGGTGGTCAATAAGGGCCCCGAGGCCATAGTGACCATTGTCCAATCGTCACTTCCATCGGTTTCGGCAATATGCTCATTGAAACGAGCGTAGTCGATTTACTACATATGCCCCCAACCAAAACGCCGAAAAACGCTGTTTTAGGCTATTTGACCAGTGGTCAATAGGGCCCAAAGGCCGTAGTGACCAGTGGTCACTTACGTCGGTTTCGGCGTTATTCCCGATGAAACGAGCGTAGTCGATTTACTACATTGCCCCCAACCAAAACGCCGAAAAATAGTCCATTTGACCAGTGGTCAATACGGCCCCAAGGCGGGGTGGGGGCACCCACCCACGGTCGGTGGGGCCATTTCGGCGGTGGCACAAGACAAGTTGATCGCCTCGTCAAGGGCTTTCATTTGATACCAAACATGACCACCTTTGAAGACTTTAATTTTTGACCAAGGGGGACGGTGGGGCCACTTTTTTGTGGGTGGCATAATGACAAAAGTTGATCGCCTCGCCAAGGGCTTTCATTTGATACCAAACATGACCACCTTTGAAGACTTTCTTTTTGCCCCCCCCGACCCACAGTGGCTGGGACCCACCCGCAGGTCGGGGGGCATTTGCATAATGACAACAGGAGTTGATCGCCTCGCCAAGGGCTTTCATTTGATACAAACATGACCACCTTTGAAGACCTGTTTCATTTTTTGACCCCCACCTGACCCCCGACCCGGAGGCCCTGGGGGTCACTGGGGGTATCGGCAGTATGCTCATCGTTTTCAGCGACCCCGATTTACTATATATGGGTACCACCCCGAGGCCGAAAAACGCTATTTTTAGTGACTTTTAGGCCATTTTTCTAGTAAAAGTGGGACTTAGAAACTTTTCGCCCAAACAGGCCAAAAAATGCAAAGTTTGGGCCCATCTCCTGAAAGCTAGGAGCAAAATTAAAAAATCCCCCTCGTTACTTTGTGTGCATTGGCCGAAATATTCAAATAAAATAAACCAAACCGATCTAGCTGCTAGCCTGAGAAAAAAGTCCACCACAACCGAAGTGCCAAAATAGCGAAAGTCCGACTTTGGGGCCTTGGCACAGAGCCAAAATTGGCCAGGTGCCAAAATGACCAAAAAAAAGGTAGCATGGGGGGATACTGTCTACCAACATATAACAGTAGTATTGGACCAAAATGCCCACAACGTTCCAACACTTCGCTAGAAAATGCACTTCCGAAAAGCGTTATTCACCTAGAAAAAAAAGCAAACGCAAACTAACTGTTGCCAAGTGCAAAAATTTGAAGTTTCGAATTCGAACCAAACGTATGGTGATACTTGTAGTACTACTCGAGTACTTTACGATGGTAACATTTTTACCCCTCCCGAACCTCTAATTAGCTGGCACCAGGCCAACACGGTCTCCAGGGGGCCGCGCAGACGCCTTTACACCCATATTATGTAGGGGCGCTATCGCGCCTATATATATATATATATATATATATATATATATATATATATATATATATATATATATCATAGGGGTCGCGGCAGCGACCCCTATAATATGTGTCAAAAGTCCCTGGAGACACCGTAAAATAAGCTGCGCAGAGGCTGCGCAAAATCCTGCGCAGATTTCATGCGCAAATTGTAGAGCACATCGAGTTTAGTATGTCTGTGAAGTTTCTGCCCCGTATCACTTACCGTTAAAAAGTTACGCCCCGGACCGGTTATGGCGGCGATGTTTTTTTTTCCGGTTTCTCCTATTTAATGGTCGTATTGTCCTGACTTTCCGCCTCTTTCACGTAATCTGCAGCGGAGGCCGGACCTAAAGGGGTATAGGGTCTGGTAGTACCCCATGCGCCATTTAAGAATCGCTACTTTTTTCGCGCCGCAGGTGCGCCCAGGGTTTTTTTTCAAATTCGGACCCGTGCTTTTCAGTGTGTTTTTCTAAGAAAAAGTGTGTTTTTCTAAGACAATGTGTGTTTTTTCTAAAAATTGATTTTTCGCGTTTTAAATGCGTTTACGACTATTTTTACTACATATAGCCTATTCCTAGTTGGTTTTTGTCGTTCTAGCGATAAAAGTCAATAGATACTGACGTGTATGGTCGATTTGGACGAAATGAGCGCAATATCATCGAAAGAAAAGGAAGAAAAGCGTATTTGCAACGGGGGTCTGGGGCGGAGCCCCAAGAAGCTGAAAATTTTTTTTTAAAATCGGTAAAAAACCACAATGGAAACAGTTGAACCTTTTGATTTTGTAAACCATATTTTCTTTTGAAACGGTGCTAGAGATTTAATGCAGCTTAAAGTAAATAATGTGGTAAATTAATATAATAATAAGTACATATGTACGTATATACTATATATATATATATATATATACTTATACATATACTAGAGGATTACAAAAGAAAAAGGACACAAGCACAGAGGTAGGACGCGAAAGCTTTGAAAAAATGAATGAAAAGACAAGCGCGCCGCAGGCGCAAAATTTTTTCAGGAAACGGTCTTCTGTAGTTCAAAACTTTTAAAGAAATTAGTAAAATTTTGCTTCTGAATCTCAAAATTTCGGTGTGTTTTAAAGTGTGTTTTTCTAAGAAAAAGTGTGTTTTTCTAAGAAAAAGTGTGCGAAAACACAGTAAAAAACACAAAAAAAACCGTGGGTGCGCCACAGAGCCGCAGCGGCGCCGCAAAGTCGGCTCAGAGCGAAAAGTGACCATTTTTGTGGTCGCTGCGCAGCTCGAACGTTAAGAGCTGGAGCCGATTTCTTTTTATATTCAGAAACTACATATATTGAACTAACTAAATAGCTAAGTCTCGTTTCTCTATCACTTCCCATGCGACCACAGTGGCCGGTCAAAAATGGTGAAAATTTGAAAAATGAAAAATCGAAATTTCTCGCTGTGTATTCAACTTAGAAAGCTCAATTCTTTCATACAAAGGTTTTCTGGCACGGCGAATTGATTCCCGTAAGCAGTTTTGCCGTCGGACCCACCCATTTTGCTGGGCTGGTTCTACTTTGCTGTCTGGAGGGTCAAGTCGGTACCGACTTCCAAGAACACCATATGGGACTGTGCATAGCCTCTCAAAACTTTGTCCATAGGGGTTTTCTGGTGCGCCCAGCTCATTTCCGGTGTCCGTTTTGCCGTCCGACCCACCCATTTTGCTGGGCTGGTTCCACTTTGCTGTCGGGAGGGTCAAGTCAGTACCGACTTACAAGAACACCATATAGGACTGTGCATGGCCTCTCAAAACTTTGTCCATAGACGTTTTCTGGTGCGCCCAGCTCATTCCCGGAGTCCGTTTTGCCGTCCGACCCACCCATTTTGCTGGACTGGCTCCACTTTGCCGTTTGAAGGGTAAATCGGGTAGGGGGTCAAGTGGTCAAAAATAAAATTTTTCAAAAGGGGTCAAATTTGGTATCAAATGAAAGCCCTAAGTGAGCTGAGCAACTTTTGTCATAGAACTACGTACTCAAAGTGGCTGTAGAGTGCTGTGGTGGGGTCGGGTGGGGACTTAGGCGATTTTGGGTCAAAACTGAAAATTTTCTAAAAATGTCAAATCTGGTATCAAATGAAAGCCCTAAGTGAGCTGAGCAACTTTCGTCATAGAAGTGCATGCTCAAAGTGGCTGTAGAGTGCTGTGGTGGGGTGGGGACTTAGGGGATTTTGGGTCAAAACTGAAATTTTTCAAAAATGGTCAAATCTGGTATCAAATGAAAGCCCTAAGTGAGCTGAGCAACTTTCGTCATAGAAGTGCATGCTCAAAGTGACTGTAGAGGGCTGTGGTGGGGACTTAGGCGATTTTGGGTCAAAACTGAAATTTTTCAAAAGCGGTCTAATTTGGTGTCAAATGAAAGCACGAAGCGAACTAAATAACTTTCGTAATAGAACCGCCCACCCAAACTTTATATGTCTTTACTATGAATTGACTATTACTGTCTCAACCGGAATTGATAGACACAGGCCCAACACACATATTATCCCCTTTTTGTGCGGAGCATTTTTGTTACTTGTATATATATATATATATATATATATATATATATATATATATATATATATATATATATATGACTCGCTTTTTCTAAGGGTCACAGATGTCGCGATTGGTTTTAAAATCGACCCTCTCCGATTTCCTTCATTTTCACATATGTTGTACCCATTATTGGTCGAAGTATCACTGCGCAATCCGTTTCTCCAAATTCCCTCGTATGCGTGAGAAAATGGCCTTCAAAGTTTCAATTTCAGCTCATTTTGAAGCAATCTGGACCGATCAACTTTGAAGACTGCTAACTGAAGCTTGGATTGCTCGATTTAGCTGAAACTTTGCATGCATATTAGCCAACATAAGTACTAGTCATATGTCGAATTTGAACCGAAACGGTTAACTACTGCTCGTGTTCTGATCAAAAACAGGTCTCAGATTGGGGTCGTCAAAACCATCATTTTCACGGTTTTTCGGCTGTAGCCAAAAACATAGGTTAGGGAAACGGCTGATTTTTTATGGTAGTTGTAGGCTCATATTGGGGCCACACGCTGTGTCAATTTCAGCCAAATCGGTTTGGGCTTTTGAAGACAAATTGGCACCAGAAGAGGCGTCGGCCAATTTTCAGGAATCGCCAAATTTCTCATTATTTTACTTCCACAGCTTGATAGGAACAGAAAAACCGTATACCCTTCCATCAGTTAATCACTCTAAGCAGTAGAACGAGGTGTGCCAAAAATTGTGTTTCGGTTAAGGTACTAGTCGTCGGCAACGCTTTGAATTTTGAAGTCCACGTCCAAACCAGACTTATCATAGCTTGGCATGGCTTGGCATTTAACGAGCGCTAGCGAGAAATGCATGCATTTTTGGGACTTGTGTCAAGAAGAAAAGTTGTTCAGCTTGTCAAAAGCTTTCGAATGAGCTAAAATTCGTACTGTTTCGAACAACTTTAATTTTCACGATTTTGTACAATGTGGTCAAAAATTACGAAATTTTGAAGTTGTTCGAAACAGTATAAATTTTAGCTCATTCGAAAGCTTTTGACAAGCTGAACAACTTTTCTTCTTGACACAAGTCCCAAAAATGCATGCATTTCTCGCTAGCGCTCGTTAAATGCCAAGCCATGTCAAGCTATGATAAGTCTAGTTTGGACGTGGACTTCAAAATTCAAAGCGTTGCCGACGACTAGCACCTTAACCGAATCAAACAATTTTTGGCACACCGCGTTCTACTGCTTAGAGTGCTTAAACCGATGGAAGGGTATACGGTTATTTTGTTCCTATCAAGCTGTGGACGTAAAATAATGAGAAATTTGGCGATTCCCGAAAAGTGGCCGACGCCTCTTCTGGTGCCAATTTGACTTCAAAAGCCCAAACCGATTTGGCTGAAATTGACACAGCGTGTGGCCCCAATATGAGCCTACAACTACCATAAAAAATCAGCCGTTTCCCTAACCTATGTTTTTGGCTACCGCCGAAAAACCGTGAAAATGATGGTTTTGACGACCCCAATCTGAGACCTGTTTTTGATCAGAACACGAGCAGTAGTTAAGCGTTTCGGTTCAAATTCGACATATGACTAGTACTTATGTTGGCTAATATGCATGCAAAGCTTCAGCTAAATCGAGCAATCCAAGCTTCAGTTAGCAGTCTTAAAAGTTGATCGGTCCAGATTGCTTCAAAATGAGATGAAATTGAAACTTTGAAGGCCATTTTCTCACGCATACGAGGGAATATGGAGAAACGGATTGCGCAGTGATACTTCGACCAATAATGGGTACAACATATGTAAAAATGAAGGAAATCGGAGAGGGTCGATTTTAAAACCAATCGCGGCCTATGGCACAATCTGTGACCCTTAGAAAAAGCGAGTCGTATATATATATATATATATTGGTTTTCTGGCACGCAGAATTCATTGCCGCAATCTGTTTTGCTGTACGACCTCCCCGTCGTGCTGGGCTATTTGCGCTTTGCCTCGGGATGGTTAACTCGGTATATAACCGCTTCCTGAGAGTTTATAGTATGCTTTACTTAACCTTTCAAAACTTTGTCTATAGGGGTTTTCTGGTGGTGGGCCCACCCGGTGTCCGTTTTGCCGTCCGGCCCACCGATCTTGCTGGGTTAGTTCCACTTTGCCGACTGAAAGGGCCGGTCGGTACCGACTTCCGGGAACACCATATAGCACTGTACATAGCCTCTTAAAACCTTATCCATAGGAACAGGGCCGCACCCAGGATTTTGAAAGGGGGAGGGTCGAGCCGAAAAAATTTTTGTTAGCCCCCGAGAAACGGAAAAATTTTGAAATGATGAAAATTTCCGTAATGGACACCTTTAAAAAGATTTTAATAAAAGCTGGGCTTATTTTAGTGGGGGGGGGGTGGGCCCCCCATCAAGACACATGCCCCCCAAATCGCCTCCCCCTCCAAAAAAGGGGTGCCTCTTTTGGTAGGAACTTTTACCCTGAAGAATTCGCTCAGAAGGCCAAATTGTCAAAAATTTTCCGGCTTCGCCGGAAATTTTTTGTCAATTTTTGTCTATTTAAGCACTTAAAGACCTTATTTTTTGGCTAGTACTATAAAAATAGCGCAATTTTTAGCATGTTATTAGAAAAATTTTCATAACTTTTCGAACCCGCCCCCCTCCTAAATGACTGGCCCCCGAGGGTTTTTAGACACCTCTGACCAGACCCAGGGTTTTTTGTACAGGGGGCCTCCCGAAATTGATCTCCGCAACGAAATCGCCCCCGGAATTTTTGGTTTCCCCCAGGATTTTTGGGTAACAAATTTTCGCCAAAAGTAGGCAGATTTTCAAAACTTTTCCGGCTGCGGCGGAAATTTTGTCGTAAAAATTGCTATTTCAAGCCTAAATCTGGGCATTTTGGAGAACCTTTTGTGTTTCTGCATGCAAAATACTCCAATAACTACCACTTTGTGGCTTAGTTTTGTAAAAAATCTTCCCCCGAAAATGTCTTCCTCCCGAAAATGTCTTCCCCCCGAATAAATTTCTAAAAATAGCCTACTCAGACCCGTATATTCCACTGCCCAGAGGGTGGTCAGAATCGGGCTGTAGCTACATGTAAACTAATGCTAAATTTGAATTCTACTCCCCGAAAAACCTATATAGGCGAGTTTTCTGGCGTCCTGGGCCTTGAAATAAAATTTTTGACCAGACACGTGACCCTGACCAAGGTCACGTGACCCTGGGTCAAATCTTATGACCAGCCGAGATGCGAAATTACTACACCAAATTGTTTGCGCTGTGCTTAGTAGAACAATAGAACACCAAATATTTAAGTGGATTCCTTGCTTCCTAGAGTCATTAAACAGTGTTAAAAGAATTGCCCTGGGCGCCCACGTTGTACCCAGGCACCCAGAACCGAACAATTATTCCGAACGAACGAACCGAACGATAATTGATTTCGTACTCTCGCAATTTGCATGTCGTATCAGGGTGAGCCCACAAGATGCTGGACTTATTCAGGCAATTTTTCTTTGCGGGGGCCCTCGGGGGAGAGTCGTTTTGGGGACGGCGGCGAAAAGTTTTCAGGTTTTTTAAAAACATGCTAAAAATTGAGCTATTTTTATAGTAATAGCCAAAAAACAAGCGCTTTAAGTGCTTAAATAGTCTAAAATCGACTTAAAAGCTCCGGCGACACCGGAAAATTTTTAAATATTTGGCCATCTGAGCGATTTTTTCGGGACAAAACTTGGTATCAAAAGGGGCACCCAGTTTTGTTGTGGGGAAACGATTTTTGGGGAGGGGAAGGGTGTTTATGGGGAGGGCCCTCCCAGTAGAATAAGCATAGATGTCCGCTAACACTTCTCCCCTCTTATCATCCATGTGCAAAAGTTTAGCCAAATCGGTTAAATCATGCAAAAGTTGAGTGAGCGAGTTATATATAATTGGTATAATGAAGAAATGGCGGATATTTCCAAATTAAAGAACCGCCTATTTGTAAAAAAAGCGGCTAGCACTAACAATTTACTTGGGTCCTACTTGAATATTTTTAGCTAAACCTAATCCTGCGCAAACGAACGAAGTACAGTTTGCAGTATCTCAGAACGGAATGCCTTCGGGAGTGGTAAATGGTGGCGATATGGCCCATGCGAAAAATGCTTATATACCACAACAACAAGTATATATATATATATATACATTAGGGATCGAGCGGATCCAAAATTTTGCCGGATCCGGATCTAGTTTGGATCCGGCCGGATCCGGATCCGGATCTAGCCTTCAAAATACGTGTAAATTTTAAAAATTTTTCTTGGATTTGTTAAAACATATTATGGGGTTTCTTATGTTTTCGTTAATGTTTTTACTGCAGTAAACAAATCTATTTAACAAATTTCTGCTATTTCACTTTATTTTAATTCTGCAAGTGCACTTTAACAAATGTTCGATATCATAATATGCAGAAGTTTAAAACAAACCAATTTTTGTAGGGTACGTATCCAAGCGAAGGTTTCGAACTGACTGGCATCATGCCAACTACATGGAAGCAGTTCGCAAAAGTATATTTCAAGAAAATCAGCGTAGGTAGTATATAAAACGGTAAGAAATGGATAAAACGTACGTAAGTAAAAGTATATAGTCAAGCGGGAAAAAACCCACTTTTTCTTTCTTGGACCAGAACTTTCGACTGGTTTGGGCTAGCACGACTTTGATACTATATTTAATTAGGGTTTACCCTAAGCTTTCGAAAACGTAAAAACGCACGCTTGTTTAAATTTCAGTCTATGGATGTCTGGACATATATATACGTACGTAATAGAGATATATAGTAGATATTTTCAACATACCCCATCAGTTTATAAAATGTATATATATATATAGAAAACGGAAATTAATTTTAACATCAAATATTATAAAGCATTGTATAGTGTAGCCGACGAATTATTAAAATCAGACGTTGGTGAATATAAAATGCAATGGGGTTTGGGGGCGGAGCCCCCAGTAAAAGTCAGACTCTTTGCATTAAAAAATAGCTTGCAGAATTTTTTAGAGCAATCCTGGCCTTCACTTGTTAGTTTCAGCAACAAATTTGCTCTATTTTGTTAAATGCAAAAAAGATCCGGATCCGGATCTGCAATATCCGGCCGGATCCGGATATCCGGTCGATCCCTAATATACATGTATTATGTCACTGGCGGATCCAGGATTTGTTGACGGGGGGCGGTAAAATTTTTTCAGTGGGAGGTCAGGGCGGGCGGAGCCCCTCAGTGTTGAAGAAATTTTTTGTTTTTGCAATAAAATCGGTCTTCGGATCTTTCATTCTTTTCATACTGAAGAACTGAGAAACTTTTTTAAAATTCTTGACATTTTTAGGCAAAAATGGTAATTTTCTCCGAAAAATCGGATGCATTTCAAGCTTTTTCTTCATAAATGCAATAAATATGCCGTTAGAAGGTGGCGCGAAATTTTTTGGTTTTTTGCTCCTTTTCCTCTTTCTCTCCTTAATTTTTTCTACCTTCGAATCTCGACCCCCCTGGATCCGCCCCTGTATTATATGCGTATATATTAAGCATTGTGACGTCATTTGTATTTTTCAGTTTCGGACTTGTTTGTTTTAGCATATCTATTCTGTTTATTTATGTAGAATCGATTTATTTCTGAGAACTATCTGGGAGTCTGGTTTTAATTTTTGCCCGTTTTCACTATGTGGACAGAAGTATGTAGGAGTGGGGTGGGGTTTAATACAAGTCTGGGAGGGAGGGATCTGAGCAGCCTGTAAGAGTTTGTAAGAAGCATAGACCTTTGCAAGATTTGAACTGCGGATATCTATCCAGAACAGGGTTTTTTTCAAAATTGGACCTGTGTAAATCTTGTGTAAATTTAAATTTCACTGTGTATTTTTGTTTGAAGCTGCGTAAAATTTTAAAGTGTCGTTTTTCAATTGCAATATAAAATACATTTGACGTTATTTTCTTGCTACAATGTTATTTTCGGATCATTCAAGCCAAAGCTATGCCAACTGCACTTGTATAACATTTCGGAAGAAGCCACGCGGGGGGTCTGGGGGGCGGAGCCCCCCCGAAGTTGAGAAAATTTTGTAAATTGCAATAGAATTCATACTGTGTTTTTTTTTCGTCGAAACTTTTTGCGAACTTTTACGCAGTCCTCCAAAATTTTTTGCGGAATTTCGCAAAAAATTGCGAAATTCTTATTTTTTGGTTTTTTAAAGATAACTAATGAATTTTAGTAATTTGGATGTATTTAAACACATTTTTAACATTTAAGGCATAGTATTAACCAAGAAATAACTATTTTTCTAAAGCCGATGCATGTGTATATAAGTATAAATAAATATGTATACATAAAAATTAATAGTGAAGAGACACGCGGGGGTCTGGGGGCGGAGCCTCCAGAAGCTGAGAAAATTTTGTAAACCAGACGAAAATCGTTAGTGGAAATTCTCAAAAGTTTAGTTTCGGCAGGCAGTAAAATCCTAAAATATATATAAGCAAACTGCTAAAAGGCAAAAATTGTTAAAAAATATGCTTTGGCAAATTTTTCATCGCTAAAAGAACTTCACTGCATATATAGCTGTCACTAGGTGTTCTAACTCGGCTAAGATTTAAAGGTGTCTACGCATAGAAATAAGCGCCGAAGGCGCGAAATTTTTTTGAAAATTTGCTTCAAAAAGTATGTGAAATACGTTTAATTTTCATCTGAGACAACTGAAAATTTCTACTCAAGGCCAAAAATTTTTGCGGAACTTTACGCAGAACTCCGAAAAAAGTTGCGGAATTTTCAAAAAAAGTGCGGAATTTCGCAGTTTTTTTCGCAAAAAAACACAGAATTCATAATGGAAATTTTTAAAAAGATTAATTCATTAAATGTCAAAATTAAGATTTGACATTCAAATTTCTGAAAAACATTTCGCCTACTGAAACAATTTCTTTATTTTTCCAACTTTTTGGAATAATTTTTTCATAAAGTTGCTGGTCACGTACTAAGGTTCGATGCTTTAACTGCTACTGGGGACGGCTCCATATACTATAGTACAGACACAACGTACCCAAAACAACGGAGGGGGTCTGGGGGGTAGAGCCCCCCAGAAGTTGAGAAATTTTTTAAATTAACGGCAGAAACGGCATTGAAAAGTTGTATTCCTTTAGCTTTCGTATTGAAAATTTCTTGGGTTGTATGGCATCTATTTTTAGGCTGACTGCTTTTATTATTATATATGTTACGGACCATGTGTATAATTGCCCCATATGCATATGGGGCAAGAGATTTTGCCCCATATGCATATGGAGCAAGTTCTTTGCCCCATATGCATATGGGGCAAGAATTTCTGTCCCATATGCATATGGGCCAACATCTTTGCCCCATGTGCACATGGGACAAAGATCTTTTGCCCCATATGGAAATATCAGCAATTCTGAGTAATTTTTCTCATTTAAAATGTTAGTTCGTGCAAAAATATTATTAAACTGCGTCAATATTAAAATACAAAACGGATACAAAACTGGGATTGAAGGTCGAAAATTACAGAAGATGAAATTTCTAGATTTGAAATTCTTAAAGTTTTAAAATTTTGAAAGTGCAAATTTCGTTGATGAAAATATGAAAATTAGTAATTTTTAGATCTGTTCGTTCAGTATATATATTTTGTAAGAACAAAAATGAAATTTCTAGATTAGCTAGATTAGACTGTGATTAGCAAAAATAATAAATTCAGAAGCTAAACTTTCTTTATTTGGAATTTTTCAAATTTTCTAAATTTAATTTTTGATGATGGCAATTTCGGCATAGGCATAAATTGAATTAATACCATTGAATTAATACCGTCAACGAAATTTGCACTATCAAAATTTTAAAACTAAGAATTTCAAATCTAGAATTTTCATCTTCTGTAATTTGCGACCGTCAACCTCAGTTTTGTATCAATTTTAATATTGACGCAGTTTAATAATATTTTTGCACGAACTAACATTTTAAATGAGAAAAATTACTCAGAATTGCTGATATTTCCATATGGGGCAAAAGATCTTTGTCCCATGTGCACATGGGGCAAAGATGTTGGCCCATATGCATATGGGACAGAAATTCTTGCCCCATATGCATATGGGGCAAAGAACTTGCTCCATATGCATATGGGGCAAAATCTCTTGCCCCATATGCATATGGGGCAATTATACACATGGTCCGTAACATATATACAAGAGATATACAAGAAATCATATTGAATAATACTAGCTTCAGAAAATGTATAGTTAAATACTATTTACGAATATTTGCATGCAGTACGAATATAAATTATACGCAACTGTATAAGTAGAAGCATTAGGACTTAGGAGAATAAAACACCCATAACCATGTTGATGCAGAAATGCAGAAAACCATGCTAAACCATTGGAAATAGGCGGGGGTCTGGGGGCGGCAGCCCCCAGCTAAAAGCTAGAGCTTTTTTAAAACTTAAAGACTTGAAAATTATTTTTTCAGAGCACTTTTTGTAAAAAATTTTTGAAAATCAGGCTGTGTATTTTGTTGTGTAAATTAGTTTGTCACTGTGTAAATTTATTTTTTTGTGTAAATACACAGTATTTTACACAAAAAAACCCTGATCCAGAACAACTTTTTGCCCCAAGTATTAGGCGTGCCTTGGTATACCCATTCATTGGCAGAGTAGACTTTGTGTGCATCACAGCATGAAGTGGCCGAAACTATGCATAACGTAGCTTAGCCGAATGGGTTGAAATTTCCTAATTTTGGCGTTTTTACAATTTAGAGAATTTGCAATGTGCGTGCATTGGGCAGACATAGAATATCTTATAATCTGGATACGGCATGTGGCTGGCTAGGCCCTTGGAAATGAAGGCACCACCTTTGCTTGGGTTTAATGTTAGTGCCTTCACCATTACAAATAATATGCACGTGCGTTTACACACACTGCAGTTTATTGTTTCAGGGTCATCATCCAAACTTTGCAGCAAACCCAAATGTTTCTTATCAGCAGTTTCATCATCAGGCACCGTCAGGACAACCGCCACCGTCGCTTCCGTTTGGGCAAAACCAGCAGCCGGCTGCCGCTGCTGCTGGTGCAGGATCAGTAAATCAGTTACCAGGGAAACTGAATCAGATGAACATTTCCAACGGACCACTTCCGTCGCCACAGCATCCGCAACATCAGAATGTTCACAGCCAACCGCCACCGCCAGAACACCAGCATCATCAGCAAGCTTTCTCAAATCACCACCAACATTATCCAGATCCGCCGGCACCTGCTGCTGCTGGCATTTCACCACCTGTCAGCGGCAGTCATCTGCAGCAGTCAGGTCCTCATTCAGTGGACAAAAATATTCTTCCGCCTCCGACATCTCGCACTCATGATGGCACCCCTCCTAAGGATCCGTCTATTTCTAACAGTGCTGGAAGTGCTCTGCCGCCACCTCATCCGCCCGGCGGCACTGGTCCTCCAGTAGATCATCATCATCATGGCATGCCGCCACCCCTTTCCCAGGCCTCTGCAGCTCATCCATCCTATCCACCGGCACCGCCGTCTGTAGGCAGTGTTCAGCACCAGTCGCAGGGTTCAGGACCCCGTCCGCCTTCATTTGCACCTGGTAGCGTTCCGCCCGGTGGTCCTCCCAGACCAAATATTCCGGATAGTACTGCACAACAGCAGCAACAACCAGGACGGTATCCACCGCCACCAGGTGCTGCTACGTCTCGTTCTATGACTCCTGGAGGTTTTATGCCTCCACAGTCTGGTCCGGGAATGCCACCCCCGTTACCACAGCAACCTGGTGACCCACCGCAGCAACATCCAGGCGCACCACCACAGCAATTCGGTGGACCACCGCAGCACCCTGGTGGTCTGCCACCGCAACCAGGAGGTCCTCCAATGCCTCATTCGTCGGTCGGTGGAGCCCCGATGATGCAGCAGCAGCATCATGCTGCTGGAGATCAGCATCGTCATCCACAGCATCCCGGACTGCCTGAACAGCGGCCACCTATGCCTCCTCCTCCTGGGGCCGGCTCATTTGGACAGCAACCACCGCCTCCATTTGCGCCAGGTGGACATCAGCAGCAGCCTGGCATGCGGCCACCTTCCTTAGCGCCTCCTGGGGCGCCAGGACAGTTTGGACCTCCACAGATGGGTCCTCCAATGCAGCCGGGGCCTCCTGGTATGGCCCATCCACACCCTGGAGTTGGCGGAGCCCCGGGCATGATGCCTCCTGGCATGCCTGGTGGTCCACCCGGAGGTATGGGTATGATGGGACCTCGACGACTAGATCCAAATGCGATGCCTAGTGCGGTACGTAATATACAAGATTAGACCCATGGAGTGGTGTGGTAGATGGAGCACCCTATTACGTAGTTCAAATTTTCGCATTTTTGTCCAAAAATCTTGCATTGGATGTTCACTTCTTTCAAGCAGTAATTAATCGTGTCGAAGGCTGATTTTGACCAAGTTAGCAATTTTTTATCACTCCAAAAGGGATCTAGACCTCTGGGACTCCACGACTGGAAGCACCCCTGGATGCGGCCTTGCAGACGTCTTTTGTTGAACTATAATTAGTTGAAGTTAAGATTATTTATTATTAACCTGATGGTTTGGTAGTTGTCTGAGGACTAATCAGTCGGCGTTTTTGATTGCAAACTTCTGTGTATGACAACATTCTACTTGTTTTTCTATTGCTACCTACAGTAGCTTGACTTTTATAGGTGCAAGTTGTTGAAGATGATCGGCAGGCCCGGAGCGGTTTGTTTCAGTCTGGCTTTCCCCGAGCAGAGAATCCACCCTTAGTGACGACAGAATTTTACTGCGACGATCAGGGCAACTGTAATCCACGTTTTATGCGATCATCTCTGTATGCCATCCCGTGTTCCAGTGATCTTATTAAGCAGGCCTCAATACCGATCAGTGTATCGTTGAGTCCTTTGGCCGAGCTGCATCCACAGGAGGTAATTTTATATCAAAAATTCTGATACTGCGAGTGAACATTTACTTGTTTACCTACATTTTGATGATGACAGCCAAGCTTGATCGGATTTAATAATGCGAATAGTTTAGGTTATAGTTTTCGTCTTTGACCATTTGACAAGTTTACAATTCTGTGCCTTTTCCAGTGTTCAAGTTTTCCAACAGTTTTAAACTAGATTTTTGGTTAAAAGCGTTTTTTCTTAGAAAACCAGGAATAAGCAGAATTTGATTAATTTTTGGCAAAATTAATTTTCTCATTTTTTGCTCGGTCAACTGCAGGGTATTTCAACAACTACTGCAGCTACTCAGCCTATGGTGTTTCAATACGTTTTCTGAATATGCTTTTAGTTTTCTTAGTCATATATAATTCTGTTTCAGCAGCCACTGGCTATTATTAACTTGGGTGAATTAGGCCCGGTGCGCTGTGTTCGATGTAAGGCTTACATGTGCCCCTTTATGGAATTCTACGACGGCGGACGTAGATTCAACTGTCCGTTCTGCAAAGCCAACACAGAAGGTTTGTTTTCTGCTGTTTTGACAGTCAGCTTGTTTGCTGACTTGCCAGGCATTTGCAGTTTACATGTGCTTGCTGGATTTGGGGGTCACCTCATCCAGTGTTTGGTCCCCTCCCCAAAGTTCTCATCCTGCACATGCCTGGCAGACGAAGTGGTGTGTGCTTATTTGTTAAGTGGTGGTGAATGAATGCTATTAGAACTATTTCCTTAAATGTGGGATTGTAGTTGTCGTACGTATTGATAACATTGACAGATACCATTTGGCTGGCTGGCTGAAAATCTTAAATTTTTGTTGTCAGAAGCAGCATTGCAATAAAAACTTGTCAGGACAAAACAAATTAAAAGTTAGGATGTCAATGGGGTGTGCAGACATTCGTGTTTTTATCCGTTCTTGCAAAAATGTTAAAGTAATA
>JASAND010026663.1:0-12024 GCA_030248195.1 Trissonchulus latispiculum
AAATTTCTTCAAATCTAATCACATTTTATGGCACATTAAACCACTTCAGCTTCGCATAGTCTCGCGCCAAAGGTATGAAAGCCGCAAACATCATAATATGTACTACGCCCTTGACATTTTATTTTCTTAGTTCAAGTCATTAGGGAGCAGTGTGTGAAATCTGGAGAAATAATAGCTCAGTCAAGCGAAGCTGTAGTAGGAACGAGTCTGATTAAAACTTTCAACTGTCGAGTTTATCAAAATTATTCGTGGCAATTCTAGTGTCATCCGATGCGAAAGCGCCTTCAAATCTTTCCGGGAGGACTATTATTGGTGTACGTTTTTAAATGGAAATATTTGAACAGCAACCTCTGAACCATATGAACGCTGACTTCTAAAACTTTTTGTCTTATCAGGACATGTGTGGAGAAGATACACATGTAATCAAGGTATTCTTTTTCAATATCTCATACCTTCAAGCAAGGAATTGGGGAATATACTTATACTCACTCCTTTCAAATCTACTATCCGAAATAGGGAACAAACCAGCAATTAATTATCATTATTGTGAGTACTGAAGTGAAACTCAGCTGGTTACAGCTGGTTGGGGATTTTTGGCACAGCAATGAACTCAACGTCCAGGCTACATAAAGGATTAGACTTAACTTATGTTGAGACATTCCAATCAGTCATGTCTGCCAGATGATTTCCCCCATGACTTGAGGGGATGAAAATCCTAATCTAAAACTAACCTCGATCTAACAGTTCATAGCAAAAAAGTGCAACACGATCACAAAATTTCCACGATGCCAAACATTAATCTAGTTTAAGGAGAGGTCAAGAATGTACTGGATACGAATTTTCCGGGGCGTGAGTTTAGCATGCATAACATAGCAGGAAGATCACGCATAGCATACGCATTGCCCTGAGTCCGACCATGCCTAGGTTGAAACCAGTAGCTTTCCCTGGGAAATTTGGTAGTTGAAATGAATTTTGTTATTTTAAATGACTACAATTTAAATGACTACATTAATTATTAACTTAAATTAACCAGCTTAACAGCTTCGAAGTTAGTCAATTAATTAACTACTAAATTTCATCAGTACATGTGCATTTTCTGTGGAACTGTGTGTTGCTTTGTTAACACGCAGATCTCAGATAAATCAGCTCTCTACAGGTATCGCCATCGGTGCACCGCGTTCCAGCATTCAATTACGAATTATGCACTCAATTCAATTACCGTATTGAAAAGAAGACGCCAGAATTGACTAATGTTTGATTATCAGATTCAATTTCATAGTGTTTTCCGATCGAGACTCCTTGCCCAGAAATGCTACCAAGACAAGAACTGAATAACTGCAGAAATTAGCTGAGTCTTGTAGAAACAAACAAGGAACTCGAGATAAGGAGTGTGAGATTGAGAAGGAGAAACACGTTAGATATTAGAAATTTAATACAACTTATTCTAATTGGTAATCAAATTCAAATTCGAATTATTTAAGATTCTGGTAAACAGGTTCAGCATTTACACAAGTGAACTGACAGCGTAAAGTGCCAAACAGACACAAAAGGACCACCGCAGCGTAAAGCACGTATACTAAGCAAAACCAAAGTAGCCATATCAGTTTATAAGTGTTCTGGGGGTAGGCGTGCAAGCAACATCTAACACAAAATTGAACCTCGGTACTACTTTTACATTTATGACTGATATCTCCCCCATACTTCAGTAGCTAAAAATTGTCAACAAATGGGCAAAAAAAGTACTAAAATGCTTAAAGTAAGATTATCTAAAATTTTTGAAATTCTTGGGATTAGATTTCTTGTGACTTACTGCATTTTTGCTCCCTCCATCTTCGTGCTGATACCGTCTCTTTGCTTCACACTTATTAAACACTTAGCTCATCTTTTGTGCAGAGCTCTTTGTAAAAGCATAACTGCAGAAAACTAGTGACGTGAAACTGTGACAAGTTTTAACAGCTAAAGATACAAAACTATTGGAGGTAATGTCGCCGACTTTCCCGAAATTTTTTAGTCAAAGGTTATTCAGTCACGCCGAATACCAAATCAGCAATGCCTGTAAACTGAGATGCTCACTTAGTTTTTGTTTTGTAATAGTTCAGTAAGCGAAGTGAAGTGACGTTTATTCATCATAGTGTTTCTAACTATACCTCTCTCAGGTTTTTCTATCTAAACCTTTTGACACAAATAGTTATCTGAACAAGGGAACAAAGTTTAACAATCCAGATCCTAATTTCATTTATACACAGATTTAACTTTAATCTTCAATATATAATTAAATAAACAATAGAATCCAGAGAATCGAGACAGTGTGTTTGCACCGGTCAGTTCATTCATCTGAACTGGACCCATTATGTGGGTTACTAGAGATCGAAAATTAAAAACCACCGACGCAGAAAATTAGCATTCTAACTAATTGACGGTATGTGGGAACTCAATCAAGCGTTTAAAGTAGCTTATTACAATCCAGTCCAACTAATCTAAATAGCCCTAACGAAGTTCATTTTAGTAGACTAGACTTCTCATTTTCTACCGAAGTGACATCAGACATCAGAAGCCGTAGTCTGGGTCGCTGTGGCATTTAAAGTAGCGAGCAAAGGTAGACTCAAGAAGTCAATTAAACTGGTAAACGGCTAATAGAAGTAGGTAAAAATGCAGTTCTGAGACGACAACAGTTTCGTGTGCTAAACATACCAACAGCTGACACAAGGGTGCATTTACAGTATTATTCCACTGGAATATAATTCCTGGGTTTAGAGCATATAATGCTTGTGTGCTGTTAATATTTCCAGTTGTCTCTTCGAAATTGAAGGAAACAAAGAATCAAAATCTATTCCTGAAGTTTCATTGAATCGTATCGGGCAACTCTTCAGAAATTAAGCAATACGCCTGGCGTTATTTATAACTCCAATACTCCGCAAGTGTTTTTCGACTAATATATGTTCACTGACAAAATTCCGTATTTCAGTTATTCACCTATGCAAACTGGAAACCTTACATTAAGATTCAGACGACAACTATTGATTAGAAACAGAAAAAATTAATATCTTAATATGTTTTAAGGAAGACGCAAAACCTTAATTGGTCAAGTTATGGAATGCAATTTATGGAATTATGGAATTTAAGATGTTTTACAAAACAAATTGTCTGTTTTTTTCTGGATTTTCAACTATGTCAAGACCTACGGTCTAAGGAATTTGTCTCAAACTAACTTTCGCTTGAAAATAGGCGGCGGATTAAGTAAACTGAGAAACCTGTACTCGAATATCTTTTATTCGCTTATGATATGTCAATATAGCCACAGTACAATGTTCAGTGCATTTATCAGCAATTTTGTGGTTGCATCCTTAGTTGTGTCTTTTGCGAAGTTGAGCCATTTTCCTCTGAAGGTCTCAACAATATCATTCAGAGTTCTGTTATTTGTTTAGTTAGTTTTTCAATAATATGAAATATTAAGCTGCTGGAACAGTATCTTCGAAGTTTTGGTTTTTATTTATTATTCTGAGAGCCTTAACATTAAATGAGGGTCAGAAACATTGACTAATTGTCTAAGCTCTCAATTCACAAAAACCCAATTCCGTGTCTTCTCTTCTTCTCACAAGACACAGCACATTTCTTATGTACTTCTCAAAAGCTCAAAACGTATATTCTTGAGTTTAATTATCATTTTTGTTTTGCGTTTTGCAGTCTGCGTAAAACAGTTTGAGTAAATAAGTGAAATCTTATTATTGGTGCATTTGTTGTTTTATAACACTTTGTTAGGTTACGCTCCTTTCTTACTGCATATTGTCTTTGTGACTGTATATATTGTAATTGTGTGTCTGGTAGCCCGCGGGCCTAAGCGGGCCGGATAGGCTCTAGAAAATGTTGTGAAATCACTAAAATCAGCTGAGCATTTACTCATTCAGGTTATTTTACAGCAAAATCTAACACGTCGTAGCATAATTTAGAGTTTCTGTCATGTTTTGAAGCGCTTGGAATAATATGGTAAATCAAGTTTTGGAAATTTTCTTTTCGCGGGCCGGGCCGTGCCGAACTTTGTCAGCTTGCGGGGCGACCCGAGCCTGGCCAAAACGTTTTTCCAGCGGGCCGGGCCGAAAACCTCCGGCCCGTGCTCATCTCTTAAGTCACCGGATACAGAACTTCGAACAATATTCAACTTACTCAGAAATTCTATTTTTGTGTGGAAGTGATTCCATTGAGTTACTGGAAGGTAACACAATAAATTCATCAACCTTGGATATTATATCTTGAACAGATCGCTCCCAATCCCAATCCAAGTCGCTTGACAAATTATTATACCTCCTTTCTGAAACTGTTCACGCAGCTTATTAATTTTGAAGAAAAATCTCACTTTCACGATTCTATAGTGTAATGCATTCAGGTTGTCACAATGGTATGTGAAAATATATAGTAAGAATATAGATGTTTATTGCTTAATTTACTTCCATTATTTATTTCATTTATTTTATTATTAAACCGTCGAACAGTTGTCTCAAAGCTCTGTTTAATGAATAATTAGACCAGTATAAAGGACAGTTATCAATCTGAGTTTTCAAAACACTTTTTGATTCAACTCAGAGACTGAAGTTCAAGCGTTCAAAAACCCGCATGATGATACCGAGCGTAAACGCCATCATTACGGGACACATAGTAGAAGTTGACCTGACTGCGACAGACATCAAGGGCCCAAATCCTGTGGCAGTTGTTGTACTAGTGTCGACTTGGGTTGTTGGTTGTTGGTAAGTTGTTGTTGACATGTCGGCAGCACTTGTAGTAGCTCTTGAAGTAGTTTTGGACGCAGCTGCACCAGACGTAGAAGTAGCTGGTGCCGAATTTGCGATTAAGATGGAATTATTAGTCATTCTTAATTCTGGCAAAAGAGGTGTAGTTAAGGTAGAGGTTAATTTTGGAGAATATGGAAAAACGGGATCAGGGTGAAGTCGTATGGGTATCATCGGTTCTTCTATGCCGTCTAAACATAGAACAGGAGTTTACAGTAGTCCAAAGACAATTTATCGACATCTGGTACAATATTTTAATGAAAATCAGACTTCTCACGCTGTACTCGACATAATCTGTGTGCGGCTTATACGTACATGTTTGTGACACACCCATTCATGGCCGCGCCCTTGGAGCTTCATAAGTAGAGTTGTCCTCGATTCCTTAAAAAGGGGCTGGGCCGGCCTCCGGCCCTCCGAATTTTGGTGGCTGGGCCGGGGGCTGGGCCACAACTTTGGGGGCCAGCCCCGGGGGCCCGGCCCTCAACCGGCCCCGCGGCCGTCCGAGTGGACGGCTCCCAGACGGCCCCTGGCACTATGAACGTGTGCTTTCTTAGGAAGAACCATTACAGACATTGTTTTTATTTCTTATCCTAACAAAACGTCATATTACAAACAAAAATGAACCAGTGCAAACAAGCAAGTCGGTTAGTATTCTTGCAATTGTAGACAGGTTAAACAAAAATTCAATGCGAACCAATTCAACGGAACCAAATCCTTAACCTGCCGTCGACTAAAGGCTGACTGAGATGAAGCAGCTTTAGCAAATAAACCGTGTTTCTTTTATATGTGATAGTCCCTTACTCGACTCAGATATTTAAGAGAAGATGGCACGACAGCAAGGTTAGTAGGCTGTAGACTTCAGCCATTCAAGACCATACTTATAGAGAAAGGTTGCAGAAACATTGAGAAAAACTAGGTGTTATTATGCGTTGGAGTAAAACCCAAGAAGGCGTGCAGACACATCATGCATGCGTACTGGTGGAAATAACAGCCAGCTATACAGTAAGTGCATGTTTTAGGTGGAGCAATACAAATCGTTTATACAAAAATGTCAAGCTTAGAATGCTTCGGGGGTCGGGGGCCGTTCCGTGGGCCTGGCCCCCAAAATTGGGGGCTGGGCCACGGGCTGGCCCCTAATTTTGGGAAGGGGGCAGGGCCGGTTGGGGGCCGGCCCCTGGGGCCAGCCCCCCGGGGACCGGCCCGAAGTCCAGGCCCCGAACAACTCTATTCCTAAGTCTCTCGCTAACTAAGCTATTTCTTCTAACTAAGCTTTTTAAATAAACAAATGGGAATTGCCTGCAGCTTGCAATCTTTTCTGAATATATACCTTTGCATTTTCTGATCACGTCAAATTGATTTCATTCAGAACACAAAAGCCTTCAACTGCTAGTTGGCTCTGCTTCCATACCTCTTTTTTTGTATTTTGAAGTTGGATTGAATCCCTTCCCAAAATATTTAGTGCCGGCCTGATCCGTGGTCAAGAACTTGTAATGTTTCGTGCACATTGTATACCTTCATTCTAGATATGTGTATTTAACGATGCATATTTTGTGTTTGCAAAATTACCCTTATAGTTTGTGTCTTTAGAAGTCCTTTCGGGTGACAGTAAAATGTCTTGTAGGTCAAACACTAAGTCTGCTTCCATTGCATTGCGTTGCCTTTGCAGAATATTGTCAGCTTAAGCCAGCTTAATACTGATATTACGGTTGAACTGCCAATCTTGATACATGAACTTTCGATTTCACATATGATTGATGAATACTTAAGCAGAAATATCATTTCAGAGTATTAAAGTGCAGATATACCGTTTCAAATATCATTAAACATGATTAATGGCGATCTTGCAAGTTTCTTTTAGATTTCAAATAAGAAAGAAATAAATACCAGTGACAAATGTGTAAATAAGTTGAGCTAGTTTAATGTCCCTGACCGTCTCGTGTGGCCCGTTTTAGAGACATAGTTTTTAAAGAAGGAAGTTTTTAGAGAGAGGCAGTACCCGGAAACTACTTTCAAAACATTTGCATATACAGGCCATACGTAGTTAGCTACCGACCCTTCTCTTCTGTCTTGCTCTGCTGCAACGTATACTTTGCATACAGAAGCCTGCAGGGGTAGCTATGTGAAACTTAATTTGCATATAAGATTGAGACGAGTGTTTGCTCGCCACCTTCCACTTAACAGAGTATGTACGTCAGTGCGTCCATAGCAAGTACATGCTAAAATGTATGTGCTCACTAGGTGGCGAGCTTTCCACTTTCCGCCACCTTTCGCCACCTTCTCTAGTTCTAGCGAATTATAATAAGTACAGTCGCAGTTTGTCTTCGCAACTTTTCCGATCTGGGTGACAGAAACTGGAATCGATTCTGGGCTCTCAACAATGTTTCCAATGACACTGTATTTTCCATCTGCTGTTTAGTTATGTTTTCGTCTCCGCTGGCATGGCAGTGTAATAGGCAGTCTTGAAAGTTTCTTTTTGCCCACCCTGTACAAGGAAGGATGAGGGGTGGTTTTGTTCGTCTTGACTATCCTTTCTAGTCATAGTATTAAAGTTAAATAGGCAATCTTTGCTGCAATCAGAAACAGCAGTGGGCTTCGTCTGAAGAAGGCCACCTCCTACAGCTCCGCACATTCAATTTATTCAAAAAGTTCAAAGGTATCACCATACTAACAGACAACAAAGGTATGGGATACAATAAACTTTGATAAGCATAAATAGTGAAAACAAATACAGGATGCCCGATAAAACAGATGTGTGAATTCGAGAAAGGGCGTATTGTTTTTGTGCAGTATTAGAGTTGTTTTCACAGGTTTGATTTCGAAGTGATAAATTTAACAAGTTGAGAAAACGGAATTTGCGATGCTAATGATGCAAACGATTTTTAGAAAGAAAGAAATTTTCGCATAGAATCCAGGGCACTTGAATTTTAAAAGATTTGAAAATGTTAAACAATTTGAAAATTTGTAAAATATCTGAAATTACTGACCCTCAGGTAACATCTTCCCAAAATATGAACCGATTCGGATCACCCAATAACCCCAATCCCACGAGTGCATATATACTAAGGGGGGGATTGCGGAAAAGATCCGAACAGATAATCTAGTTTAAGTTCTGACAATACACATTATGCATATGTCCATTTTATATCGTATTATATACGTATCTGCACAACGGAAATCATCTATCTTTTTGTAGTGCAGAGAAACTTTTATCCGAGTAATTTGCACATTTGTGGAGGCTAGCCTGTTCTTTGATAGCACACTGTTTTGCATGCATGCATAAGGATTGAATGTAATGCGAGATCGATATTGTAGAGCAGGGACTAATTTGCATATTTGAAAGTAAAAGCCTGCATTTCTTGTATGCATAGACGCACGTGTCAAAAACAAGAGTAGGTATTATTATTGTATTGCTTTATCAAAAACTACATATATAGCAGCGAAATAGTAGATTACCCCCCCTTCCACCTTTAGCTCACGTTAGTTCGCGAATATGTACCAGGGGTGCGTTTCACGAAGCCTACTTAAGTTCTACGTTTATCTTAAGTTGGATTTTAGTTCCAGTTGCAACTTAAGCTGTTGCACGAATCAGTCTTAAAATTAATTGCTAAGACGGAACTTTAAGGTTCAACTTAAGTTATAACTTTAAAGTAGGGGTTTCACGAAGCAGTTTTAAGTTCCACTTTCCTCGCAAGTTTCCTCTTAAACTTAATGTAGGTATAACCCTGCATTAAGCTACAATTAAAGCAGTTTTAAGCTCCAAAAATAATAAATTTAAGATGATTGAGTATTCTTGATCAATGCTAACTTTAGCACATGAGTTTCGACCTATTTTAAAAGAGATATGAAAATTATGGAAAATTCTGAATCAAGCAGAAAACTGAACGAAATGAAAGTATGTAGTGTAGTTGCGGTCAAAACGAAAACCGCAGTGTCCAATTTGCAAATAACCGCTTTTAAAATAAATTTGTACGTGAAAATAAACTTTTCACTAAGTTATGACTTAAAATTAGGCGGGAAATTTGAATTAAGCTCAACTTAAGTAGAAACATTTTTACTAAGACAAAACTTAAGTTCAAAATTTAAGATGGCTCTAAGAGAAAGTTTGTGCAACACTTTATGTTATGTCTTAGGCACACCATAAGTTAAATCATAAGTTTATCTTAAGTTTAATCTAAGTAATAACTTAAGATAGCTTCGTGAAACGCACCCCAGACTAACATAAAATGGTGTAAAGTTAACTCAAAAAAGATCTTAGCGAAACACGGGAAGTTAAGTTAGAGAGATTAGGGAGCAAGTGTATCGGCAATCGACCTTTATTTCCCCGTGCACTGACAGTGTGTAACGTAAATTCTTCATGGAAAATAGCCGGCAGCCTCAATACTACTCTCTCTTGCAGTTTAAGTTGTCACATTACGCATATTATACATATGTCCATATTACATCGTCCCTTTTTGCGGCGAGATGTGAGAAGCACTTATGTGTTTTTGGAGTGCAGAGAAAACTTTAGGTGGGTAATTTGCATATTTGTACAGACCACCTGCACCTTTGCTAGCTACAATGTTTTGTATGCACGCATCAGCATTAAATAATAACGGGAATCATTGGATCTCTTTAACTTTATCCCCCCCCAGACACCAAATTAAACTTTATCCCCCCCAGAATTAATACCTGTCTAAAAGCACTATTTCAGTGTCACATTGTGTTTTATTGCATTATTTATTGTATGGCTTCATATTGGAGGCTGATGAATTAAAAAAATTTTAAATTTTAAAAAAAATTTTAACATTTTAGATTTTAATTTGGAACGGGGGTACCCAAGGGGAAACGAAAAATTTTTTGTCTTCGATGTTGCTGAATAGATGTTTATAGGGGTTTTCGGGATCGTAGAACAAGAATCTTAAGTCTGTTTTTCGATTAAGCTTTTCGTTAGATCCGTATAAGCTAAAGATTTAAGCTTAAGATGTAAGCTAATACTGAGCTAACTAAAAGCTGAATCGAAAAACGGACTTTAGATTCGTGTTCTACGACCCCGAAAACCCCTATATACATCTTTTCAGCAAAATCGAAGACAAAAAATTTTTCGGTTTCCCTTGGTCCCCCCTTAGAAATCGAAAAAATCGAATTTCGCGAAATCGAAAAATTTCGCGATATCTGAACTCAGCGTGGTCGAAAACATACCTACACCAAATTTTAGCTCATTTGGTCAAGTTTTAACGCCAAGTACACACTGTTTCCCTTTTACACAAATTTTGATTGCTGACCCCAATTTAACTTTATCCCCCCCCAAACTAGTTGGGGGGGATAAAGTTAAAGAGATCCGAATCATTTGTTTAGAGTAGGAACTAAGTTACATATTTGAATTTAAAAGTCTAGATGTTGTATCATGCATATGCACGCGTCAAAACAATAAGAAAAGCTATTATTATTGTAATGGTTTAGCAAAAAGTTTATAGCGGCCAAACAATATCTTACATTTCGCTTTTCATTGCGCTTCTGCTCACCTTAGTGAGCGCATATGAATCAGACTAGTATTGAAAACGTACAAAGCTGACTCAGAAAAAGAACCTAGTGGAACATAGCAAGATAAACTACAGAAATTAGGGAGTGAGTGTATCGGCAGGAAACCTTTCCCCACAGAAAAACAAAGTATGCGAATTGCGACACGACACATTTTTGACTTTCGTATTGGTCATAAGAAATTTTCAAATTTTTCTAAGTTCTGTCCCTGGTGAGGACCGGGGCCTGACCACTGGCGCCTGGACTCGATGAGGGGCCAGGCTCCGGTTCATTCCTACTTAAAAATGCTAATTATATATTCGCTAAAACTCTAAGTAACTTTATACCTTGGGCTCGCCATTTCAGTAGCCCCCAGTTCCTCCTCCCTAGGGACAGGGTATTTTTTACTTGGCCCCCCGAAAATGCATTCCCCCCCGGGCCCGGGAGGGGGCACCGGGAAACCCCCCCCCCGAAAAAATCCCTAAAAAATACCCTGCCTAGGGAGGGTGCCCTCACTTTCAAAACCCTAAAAAATGCCAGTAAGATATCGTCAAGAAAGCTAATTCAGGCAGGGGACTCAACATTGTAGACAGAAAACCTTGCATATATATAGTTACTAAATAGTCAACCAGTAACATGGAAACCATTTACGTAAAAGTCATTAACATTATAGGATTTGCATAACGTGACTCTCTTAACACTTTTCCCCCCACTCGACCTCGTCCCCCCCCCCACTCACCCTAAGGTGCCCAGAAATTGCCAAATTTTAAGGATTTTTGGTCAAAATTTTCAAAACTTTTCCGGCGTCGCCGGAATTTTTTGGTCGAAAATCGTCTATTTTGCTGCCAAAACGTAATTTTTGTGCACTTTTATGCTTGGTTATAGCAGTATATTATGTAGAAAACAGGCTTTTTATATATACCGTATTTTTGGCATTTTAGCTCATTTTATTCCCCCCCACTTTTGGACCCCACCACTATTGGGGGGGGGCGTCCCCCTCCCCCCCCCACTTATTTTTACATAAGAAAAACCCCAGGTATGTGTAGGGCATCTGTTGCGCATCATGATGATATATGCCACACTGCTCTAACCCTCCGGTGCGACCTGGGGGGTGACCTAGATCGGCGGGATAAAAACCCACATGCGGGAAAAAACACCACTTTTCAAAATTGAAAATTTTTCTAAGCATTAGCAGGAAAGGTCAAACGAATACATACATTTGTTTAATAGAGCCTATAGATTAAATTGGTATATATAGGTTTTACCTGGGTTCGATCTGTTATGGGAGGTCCAGGGGGTCAAAATCGGACATGGTGCCATTTCAAGCCAAAATTTCAATTTGTCCAAAAATGCTTATTTTTGCCTTAATATGGGTCTAGTTTGGCTCTAAATACAAGTAAAACAGGTTTTGTATATACGATAGGATGCTTAAACTGCCGAAAATTAAACAATTTTTATAAAATTTCCAAAATTTGCCCATGTTTATGTGTTAAACACACATATATATATATATATATATATATATATATATATATATATATATATATATATTATATATATATATACAAGAATAAAAATGCTCCGATGGAGCACATGAAAAATGCAATATGGGTGACACTGGGTTTTAAGCGGACAGAGGACTAGGTTTTAAAAACGTTAATATGGGAGTGGCAGGTTGTAAAATACCCAGGAGGACTAGGTTAAAAGCGCACTAATATGGATCAGCTTCGCTGAACAACCCATATTC
>JASAND010026664.1:0-59290 GCA_030248195.1 Trissonchulus latispiculum
GGTACATCTTGGATTGGGTTTGGATTATAACCCAGACATGTGCAGGAGGAGTTCTGGGGGGGGGTGAAGGGCGGCCGATGGCCGCCGAAAACCGGATTTTTCAGGTTTTTTACCGGAAAAATCCGGATTCTGGGGGGGGGTGGCCGAGACCCACTAGGGGGGGTGAGCTGAGGTCACAGGGGGGTTTGGAAATCCCCCTTCCCAAGCTCACGTATGATTATAACTTGATTAGAAATTGAAGAATTTGTCAGCTACTTGGATGAATTCTGAGTTGCAGTAAATCTCAAGCCAACTCAGATTGAATGGAGGCGATGCTTTCTGCGCTCATCTTTCGCTCCCTATAACAGACTTTCAAAGCCTAGGACGAAAGAAATAAAGAATAATTTACAGAGTAGGTTTCGATTTATCCAGCTAAAGTCCTACTCACTACTATATACTCAGCTGCGTTTAAACCATACGCAGGTTTACGCATTACATTTAACACGTTCGCGGCATAGGGGATTTTGGCAAAACTTTATATACCTCACGCAAAGCAGAGATCTCTGGCTTACTATGGATAATTTAAGTTTTTGATTGTTCTACAGTTTCCTTGGTTGTTTTCCTGCAAATTGACTGCATTTTTAGTGTCACCCACAGTGGGTAACAATGTTGCTGATCACATTTTGTTTTTGCCTAGCCTTGTTCACCCACCGGTGGGTGACACCTATAAATGCTACAAATAGAATTATGGTGACTTATATTGCATGTTATATTTCAGATTTAAACTTGGTTTAACATTTATTCTTTATTCTTTATTTATCTTTATGCTGTTTAAATTTGTTTTGATTTGATTTTAGGCGCGATCCCGTGACATGTATCGGGAATCGCTGGACTTCCAACCGGATCCTTCACTGGAAGCCTTCAAACGAGTCACCCGACAGGCCTCAATGCTGTCTACATGTAGGTTATTGATGCAGATTCTAAAGGAGTGAAATGTGGTTAAGTATAAGTTGTTAGGATTGGTAAGGCTGAGGTTTGCTCCTTTCTAAGGATTTAGTTACTGAGCTTACTCAGACTTGATTACTTACTAAAGGTCGCTCTAATTTCAAAAGATTATTTAATAAGACTGAACTAATAAGTAAGATCTGATAAAAGACTTAACCTGAAAGATCTAAAATTTCTTTAACTGTTCGCAACAAACGTATGATGCTCCTAGGCTTTTTGTTTTCTATTCTTTAGCTGCAAACTAACCTAGCCTAATAAATATCACGTTCCTTTACATATTTCAATTCAGTTTTTTCCTGTTTTAGGCTGCTGTCAACAGGGACCTCCTGGCCCGGCCGGTGCACCCGGAGATGACGGTCTAGATGGCGCAGCAGGCGATGACGGGGGTCGGGGAACTCCGGGTCGGGATGCGGAAGAAAATGAACCCGTGGATCCCTTCCCACCCCAGTGCCCCTGTGAACCCGGCGCCGGGCCTCAGGGACCGCCTGGACCTCGAGGACCCCCAGGCGAACCCGGCCCAGACGGTATCGGAGGTCGGGGCGCTCAGCCCGGTGGCCCCGGTCCCCAGGGACCCAAGGGACCTCCTGGACCTCCAGGAAATCCCGGACCAAAGGGACCTCCGGGCGGACCCGGTTCCACTGTCCCCGGACCTGAGCCTCCGACCGGTCAGCCCGGCCGGCCCGGGGAACCTGGCGGTCCTGGCCTGCCCGGAACGCCCGGTGGTGATGGCACGCCAGGCGGGACCGGACCACGAGGTCCGGGCGGTGACCCCGGCGGTCGAGGAAATGACGGAACCCCGGGAACTCCCGGAAGTCCCGGGGAACCTGGTCTGGACGGAAGTCCCGGCGGTTGTGACCAATGTCCACCGGCTCGATTGGCCCCTGGCTACTAGAGATGACCAGTCTCCTAACCCTCCTCCAACCACGCCAAGAGTCTTTCATGATCTGTTGTTGTTATTGTTTGGATTGCTTTGTAGTCACTAACCTTTTTTGTTGTTATAAGGAACAAACCTTTAACTTATTTGTAATGGCAGACTTCATGTTTATTTTTGTTTGTTGAAATTTGTGATTTTTGCTTGTTTACTGTTGTTTCCTCCGTCTTGTTGATTCTAATGCTTCTGCAGAAGTAAAACGTCCAAGAAAGATTTGGTGTTGTCGTTTAACCTCTATCTAAGTGATAACTGATAACGTGCCTCATCAACGAAGATCCATAAGACATCTACGTCTTATTATCTTCGTCGAATTTCATGAAAATATCAAAGTTACCAGTACCTAAATTTTGCAACAGTTATTTTCGGTATACCTCAAATATGTTTGAGCTCTTTCCGGCTGCATTCAGCATGAGCATTCCAATCCAAATGTCAGTACCCCTTGTGAGAGCGATTTTTCTTAGGAGTACTTTTGAAAGAGATTTTTGCCATTTTTTATCGCTCTTTTAGTGAAAACACGTTTTTCGAACGTTTTTTAGCAAAAAATAAAAATTTTAGATGAGAAATTCCGGCGTAGCTGGAACATGTTTGGAAATTTTGGTCGTATGACCGATTTTCTGGACAATTGTCTTAGCCCTTGTTGCCAATTTTCTTACCCCTTGTGGGACCAATTTCGCAACCTCTTGTGGACGACTTCGCCGAGGGGGGGAATCCCCAGCTCAAAAGCTCAAATGTATGAAATGAGCTATGGTGGCAAAATGTATGTTTTTTGCTCAGCATCACAGTTGGACAATGGGGAGGGAGGGGGGAATTCCCCACCCGACAAAGTCGTCCCCAAGGTTTCGCGAATTTGCTCCCGCAAGGAGCAAGAAAATTGGCGACATGAGGTAAGAAAATTGTCAGAAAATAGGTTTTACGCCTAAAATTTACAGAAATTTTCCGACTTCGCTGGAATTTTTCACTTCAAATCCCTTTCTTGCTAAAAACATCTGAAGACGTGTTTTGACTAAAAAAATCACTGTTTTTCTATTGAAAAATGGCAAAAATCGCTTTCAAAAGTACTCGTAAGAAAAATCGCTCTCACAAGGGGTACCCAAATTTGCTTCCACAAGGGTCAGTGAAATTTGACCTCCCGTTCAGGCATGCTCAGCATCATACCTGCAACAATCACTGTAACTCTGTTACATTGAACATTTTCTGGTTACGTGAATGTAAAACTTCACGAACATAAAATTTAATACATTCTGAATTTTTCGAAACGATAACAAATATTTATTCCTCATCATTACTAATAAGCAACATTACAGCCCTTTAGCACGCGTTACGAAGATTGAAACAGTACAAAAGCATTCATACAATTAAATTATAGTACTTGCTACGCGAGCCTACTTGGTTGGCCCTGCTTGGGGCTTTTGACCTTCCGAATTAACCTTCGCATTTTTTACAATCGAACTTGTATCAAACGCTCTGGCAGGCACCAGTTTGCCCATCTTTTTCCAAAGACAGTCTCGAAAGCGCCGATGAAACGCAATATACAAGAAAAAGTTGGATGAATGATTAAACATATAGACAACGTTACACCAAAACTGAAGCTGTAAATACAATTCCTCTACAGTGGCGGCACGCAAAATATAGTCAAAACTATGATTTTGCACAAAATAACTTGTATATCTGATGTATCCGTGTATCCGTGTGTATCTGATGGCAAATCCTTCGTACATTAGCGTGTAGAAAACATGATAAACTACATACAACACGGCGTATGCAAGATAGGGTACAAGAATGCACAGAAGTAGTATAGCCATGCCAATGCTACGCCTTAGCTGGTCCTGCGAGTCGGAACCTAACCTAGTCTTCGCAATGACAGCTTTCGCGATGCCTGCAATAATGAGACCGGTTAACACAAAGATGATGAAGGAGCTCACAAAGAAAGCACCTAGCTGGATCGAAATGATAATCGATCTCGCTTTCGATCGATAGAAATCTGAAGTTCTCATTCTGTACTCCTGTATGCTGGCAACAAAAGTATCGGAATATCTACGTGACAGCACAACGTCGGGCAGAAACAGTGACCCTGAAAATGAAATACTTAAAAGGAAAGTAAGTGTGAACATTAAGCTGCTGTTGATTTGTCTCAGAAACATGGGAAGCCAAAGGGCCGCCACACGCAGAAATGAACAGGCGAGCAACAACAACACACTTGTGAATGAGAAGAAACGCGATATGTTATGTCGCATTATGTATATCCAGTTGTAGAAGAGACTGACATACTTCATGCGATATACGAGGTGATAGATGCTACAAATTAGATAGGGTACCATGCTGAAACTGTCTAAAAGTAAAATGCTAATATGATAAACTGTGCTAACATCTGTCCTAAAGTCCTGGTCTAGAAGAGTCCAAATTCCCACTACTGCTCCAAGTAGGGACATTAGTGCAAAAGGCAAAGCTGTATGGACATCCCTGTAGTCGTAAAATGTCCGAAATTCCTGAAGTAGTAGCTGGCATTGTATCAGCCCCAAAGTTTCCATCTGACAAGAGCTGAAGTTAGCGGTAGGAGGGACAGGGGCCACAGTTTCCATAAAGCGAGTATAGAAATCACTGCTTTCACAATGCTGGGTATTTTTCATGCAATCGAAAACGGTGCGCTTTCGTGCTGCAGGTAGAGCAGATTCAGACCTGAAACAATTCAAATAGGATCAAAAATAACAAGCAAAGGCAACCTGAAGACAAATACGGACTCCGAGGTGGAAGTGGTAACCGTTGTTGGTACCCAACCCATACACTCCCGTATACACACCGATACCCGCAAGATACCAGCATGATTTGTCGTATGTAATATGTATCATTATGTGTATTTCTTGAGGTCTCCAGGGGTGTGGAAATTGTGGGGGAGTGTGATTGTGTCGAAATATTTTTTTTATCTTTCGAGACTTTTTTTCGGAAATGTTTTTAATTTGGAGATTTGGAAAATTTTTGGAGAATTTGTTGAATTTGAGACCATTTTTGACGTGCTGAAATGATATTAATTTTGTGGGATTTTGAATTTGGGAGTTTGGTTTGGTGTGTCGATTTTGTTCGTGTTGTGACAATTGTGGGGTTGTTTTGCTTGGGGTTTTTTACCGGGGTCCGGGGCATTACTCCTGAATTTATCCAAAACAGTCACATTACGGAATTAATGATGCAAAGTTTTATAATACTTTTTAACCTGGACTCTTAAGCTGGCAGGAATTTTTCGAAATAATAAAACGTGCGGTGAACTGTTTGTGTAGATGGAATTGAGAAAAGGTTTGGCCTCCGCCATAACGGTTCAAATTTAGAAATTTTGCTGTTTGCGACTTAACTGAGAATCTAGAACTAGAGTAAGTAAATGTCAGTGAGTCAGTCAGGGGACTGAATTTGAATGATTTATGAAACAAGTCTTTAAACCTGAGGATCTTAGGAAAAACGTCTGCGGTTTTTGTCAGCCACCGCAGTAGACTACTTCTAGATTTCCATAAATTTGGATTATGCTTACATTTTTCATCTAATCTAATTGTACATCTAATCGATCAATCACTCGACCTGGTGCTTAAAATCAGTGACCTGATTTTTTCAAGTTGGATAGCTTCTATTCTAAATCAACTAAATCAACCAAAATAACTAAATTTTACACCTGTTGGCAGTGTGTGTTTTGCTGTTTTTAAAACTATCAAAATGATTTACCAAAATGTGCTATTCGGTAGTTCATCAAGAAAGGTCTCCGTTTCTGTCACCAGGTCACATGTATTGCAATTGAAGTGCCCTTGTTTACACAGCGCTAATACTGTCAGTAAAATAAGCCAGGTAATATGCATCCGTCTCATACTTTGCAATTTCAAGCCTACGCAACCTACAAATAGAATCAATGTAAACAGATAATAGCAATTAACTGAATGGGAAGGCTGGATATTTGCCATTTTCCATGAGATTATTTACCATTTCCGGTCAAATATAATTTTAAATGCCGCCACAGAGTCCTAAGTGTAAATGCTGAATTCAACTTAGACTTGTTAAATCAGCAATCCAAATTAATCAGAAATTGCAAACTCACTGGCCAGCATATTTAGGTTGACGGCTAACTGCTAAAAATTGAACACAAACTTCGCATTAAAGTATTAACTAAGTTTGCTGGTATATTGCCCACCACAGCTATGAGGGTCACTACTTCGACAACCACCATTAAGGTTGGACATGGTCAACCTTTCCGTTGCTGGCGGCTGTAGCTAGCTAAGCTAGCTACCCGCTTAGCTTGGGATAACTTCATCACAAAAGGATTCCTGTGATTTTTGTCAGGTGAAAGTTCGCGCTATTGCAGAAGATAGTTTTTCTTGAATTGAACTAAAACGTCTCCAGTTGCCAGAAAGCGCAATGCAAAGATGCAAAATTTCGTGTTACCGCACACTTGGCGGACTTTCTTGAAGCATTAATGCCTGTTGAGGCATATCCGTAAAAATGTACCTCGGCCCATATGTTCGTCATATCATGCCACAAAAACTTTTGGCCGATTCTACAGTTTTAAGAAATCGACGTTTAAAGACTTTTGGTCTATATTTTCCTTTATTTCACAAAATTTCTGTTAATTCTATTGCTAACTTTGCTATTTCCCTAAGCTTATGTGAATGTAGTATATATCATAAGCTTTAAAATGATGTATAAATCTGTTTCCAACTCTCAAAATTGGGAAAGTTATAGCAGCGTTTCAAAAATCACCACAAAAGCACTGCACAAACGCATACCACCGCCTTAAACATTATGCATACTAGTATGCATAGTATGCATAGTATGCATAGTATGCATAGTATGCATAGTATGCATAGTATGCATAGTATGCATAATATAGTAGTAGTAGTAGTAGTGGTAGTAGTAGTAGTAGTAGTAGTAGTAGTAGTCGCGCACTGTATGCCTCTAATTCCGAAGACGCACTAGACTAGAGGAAAGGACTAGGAAAGACTAGGAAAATTTTCGCGAAAGGCAACTGAATTGGTTACAATAAGCCACTTCTAATCCGATCACAAACAGAAGAAAGACTGGTGATACATACAATTAGCAGAAGACTGTACTTGTACAAATGATATGCAGAGGTCCTTTTAAATTCCTTTCGGTGGATCTCTTGCTTTTTTACATTCTCTAAAATCTGCCTTGCGCCATACTTGGAAGAGTGTTCCCCCAAATCCTAGTTTGGAGCTAACTATTTTTTAGGCCATTCAGAGGCCATAATTTCCTATATGCGATAGTAAGCCGAAATCTGGAAATCGAAACCGGGACAACTGATTGGAAAAAGCTATGTTGACCACTGTACCACCTTAGTAATTATGGAAAGGTAAACTAATGCGAATACCAGGAATTGGATCGGGAAGAACTACTTGGAAGGCAACTATGTTGTGACCACTACACGATAGTTAGAAATTCCAAATCCTAAGGATTATATGAAAACGGGTATCTTCCAAACAGGTCAGAAGAACTGTTCAAAATTGTAAAGTCGGCTCAAACCTATCACCAGTTATGTATCAGTTGACTGGTTTGCAAGCGAAAGACATTCAAGGAAGATTTTAAGAGCAGGAGCTACAAGTTGTGAAGGAACCAAATCGTTTGGTACTGCACATGCTTTCCTTCTAACTATTCGGATCAAAGGCGAAATTTCCTTAAGCGAATAGTTTGTATATTACAGTAATAATCCTTTAATGTACTTTGCAGTTCGCTCTGTTTTCCCTCCTTCCTTTTGCGACTTTCTCTGGCTGAAATTGTAATCCGATCTCGTTAGTTAGTTTAATTATTAAATACAGTGTACATTGCAGTGATGCGTTTGTATAAACAATGTTAAGCATTAATGTTCACACGATGTACGACTTATATAGGTTTTTAAACAAGACAACATTTATATACATTATGTCGTTAAATGGCCATTGAAAGACAATATCAATACACAAAATAAAACGCAAGAGAAATACATTTTACGCGAATAATATAACGTATTGCGTTATATTATTATTATTATTATTATATTTTATATAATGTAACTTCGAAACGAAGTGTATGTACATGTTATAGTACACATTGCATCGTCGTTTCCAGTTACTTTGAATCAAATATAGTGGTATAAGGTTATCTAACCATTGCTGAAAACCTTTTTTTGACCACGCTGTGCACAAATGTTTCATAATTTTCCAATTTCCTAATTAGGCAGTCTAACGTTTCTTAAATTGCAAGAGGTTCATAAAAGGAAACAAATGCTTATTGTCTTAGATTTTTCCTAAATAGTTGTGTGTAAAAGTATCGGTGAAGCAAAATGTTTCTTGACCATGCCTTTTGCTAACTTAGCTAAACTGGATGTACGTTTACAGAGCAGTCCAAAGGCTGAACCCAAGAACAGGCTTCTCGTGTTCGTTGACACAGACAACATACGTTCAGAACAGCAGCCCAGCAAACCGAAGACAAGATTTGGTGACACTTTGTAAAATATTATTTTAAAGAAAGCTACGATCTCTGAATAGGGTCGATGAAAACATTTACCAAGTTTTACCTCGACTGATAAGTTAAAAGTTTTGAGCAGGGCGAGCGATAAGAATCGAATCGATGTGGCGGCATCATGTGGACACTCCCACGAGACAGGCGAAAAGAGTAGACTTTTCAACGAGAAATTAAAAAGGGATGACCCTTAAGAATTTTGACTAAACAACAATCATTTACAATTAAATTGTAATGACTTTTAAAACTTTCTCAACGGCTAATTGCTTAAGCTTTGCTTTTGCGAAAGCTTGCGGCATAAAAATTTTCTCTCGTTCAGCGATACGGCTTTTTTGAGTAAAAAAACTGAAAGAAATATGTCACCGTAAAGTAGTACATTTTGGGATGTACTTTATTCCCAGAAAATTTCAGTGCTGTACTACATCACTAGTCAACTTGTACGCGGAGATCAAAGGTCTCAAATGTACAACTTTACTGACAAATTTCAGCGATGTAGTACGTCACTGAGCGCTCGGCAGCCAAAACGTCTTTCTGTTGTGATTTTCAGTGCCAGTGTTTGCAGTTTAACTCTGTAAAATTTGAAAGCAAAATGGTAATGGTTATTGAAGTATGATTAATAGCCTTTTCAGTGAGAGCATGCCAAACTTAGTAGGAAAAATTAGCAGCCTTATACAGCAATCTGTTCCTTTCAATTGTTTAAATTTTTCAGATTAGATCATGGCAATAGATTTAGCTCTTGATTATCAAAGTTTTCTCCCTCAATTGCATAAAGATAGTAAGCAAACAGAAATGTACTGATTTTACTGACAACGTTTTAGTGATGTACTACATCCCGACAAGCGATCGGTATGGAACTGCATTACTGAAGTTTGTCAGTAAAGTTGTACATTTGAGGCCTTTGCCCTCCAGTGTGCAACTTGATAGTGATGTAGTACTTAACTGAAAGTTTCTAGAGATGTAGTACATCTCTAAATGGGTTCCCTATCAAAACGTCTAAAGTCAAAACGTCTAACGTTCATAACGTCTACCGATGAAACGTCTAACAACGAAACGTCTACTGACAAAACGTCTAAATTTTCTAAAATTGTGTCACGCGTTCAAAACGTCTAAACTTTCCTAACATTTGGTGATTATTTTTGCTTATTTTATATGGGTCTGGGTCACGTTATGTGTTTAATAACATTAAGCCTGATTTGCTTTCTTTAAAAATGCTTTTAGACGTTTTGAACGTATGGTACAATTTTAGAAATATTAGATGTTTTGTCAGTAGACGTTTCGTCGTTAGACGTTTCGTCAGTAGACGTTATGAAAGTTAGACGTTTTGACTTTAGACGTTTTGAACGGACACCCTCTAAATGTACTTCCTTACTGCGACGTATATATGCGATAACTTCATGTAACTAGAAACATTATAAGTGCTAGTGCTATGTCCCTATCAAAACATGTACAAACCGGACGAGTCATGTACAAAACAGAACGAAACCGTATGTACAGGTACAGACGCATTCACGCAATAAATTTGACCTTTGCTCTCTTTTAGAATTGCATGGCTAGTCGGCAAGCTATTTGCTCGATGTCGCTTGGTTTTTTCTTTCTTCAGTATTCGCATTTATATGTTTTACAATTGAACTTGTTTCAGAAGTACTAACAGATACAATTCGGCCCATCTTTTTACAAAAGCAATTTCTGAAGCGCTGATGGAACAGCACATACAGGAGAAAGTTAGTTGAATGATTAAACATATACAGAATGCTACACCAAAGCTGGAGCTGCACGTATAGACGTTCCACATAGGCAGCATGCAAAATGTAATCAAAACTGTGATTTCGTACAAAGTAGCTTAATGCGTACCTGACTGCGAATCCTTCGTACATTAACGTATAGAAAACATGATAAACTACATACAAGACGGCATATGCAAGATATGGTACAAGAATGCACAGAAGTAGTACAGCCATGCCAATACTACGCCGTAACTGATCTTGAGAGTCAGAACCTAATTTAGTCTTAGCAATGACAGCTTTTACAATGCCTGCGATGATAAGAACAGAGAAAACAAAAAGCATAGCGGAGCTCACAAAGAATGCAACCAGCTGTGTAGAAATTATAATCGATCTGAATTTAGATCTGTAAAAAGCTGTCGTTTTCATTCTGTATTCCTGCAAAGATGACACAAAAGTGTCAGTGTATGCCCGTGATAGCGCAACGTCTGGTAAAAACATGAGCCCAGAAAACGCAATGCTAACGAGGAATCCAAGAACGAACATTACGTTACTATTAATTTGCCTCATAAACATTGGAAACCAAAGTGCTGTAACACGCAGAAAGGAACACAGCACCAACAACAACACACTTGTGAACGAAAAGAAACGAGATATGGTATGACGCATTAGGTAAATCCAGTTGTAGAAAAGGGTAACATACTTCATGTGATATATGAGATGATAGACGCTACAAATTAGATAAGGTATCATGCTAAGACTGTCTAGAACTAAAATACTTATGTGATAAACTGTGTTGACATCTGTCCTAAATTCTTTATCCAGAAGAGTCCAAACTCCAACTACTGCACCAACTAAGGATAATAGTGAGAAAGGCATGGCTGTACGGACATCTCTGTAGTCATAGAATGCCCGAAATTCATGAAGAAGCAGTTGGCACTGTACGAGACCCAGCGTTTCAATTTGACATGAACTGAAGTTAGCGGTTGGAGAAACTGTAGCGACAGTTTTCATGAAGTAGGCATAGAAATCGCCACTTTCATACTCTAGAGTATTTTTCAAACAATCGAAAATGGCGGTTTTCCTTTCAGCAGGTAGTGTCGCTTCGGACCTGAAACAATGAATGTTTGGCTTGAATAGTCAACATGCAGTCATGCACAATCAAGACTAATTTCTAGCAACAAGGCATATGCTGAAGCTGCAGTCTGCAGGATTAAAGTGTGAATACTCCAATGCATGTATAGCTAGCTAGTGAGCCCCCTTGAAGAGTACCTTTGTTTGTTTCAAGCTAGTGGGCTGCGAATGTTACTCTTACTTTTAATACGTCAACAAGCCACACTTCTGTATTTATGCACTAACGGTTCTATCAAGAGCATACATGGGCAATAAACTTGGCTCTAGTCTGCACAGCCTTACCTTCGATATCACTGGACGGGGGGGGGTCAAATTTTTAATGTGTGAACTAATTTTTTAGCAAGGCTCTGTTTTTGTCACACATAGTTGAAACTGTGTTTTTGTCGGAAGCAGAGCTGGACATGGATACATGTTCCTTGACCGTAACCGCCCCGCAACCGCAGTATGGTGACCGCGACCGCCCTTGCACACGACCCCAGCCCGCATGTTAATTTTCTGACCGCAAAAGGTTTTTAATCAAAACCTTTAATTCTATGCCAAAAATCCACTTTTTCCTTACTATTAAGAAATTTTCAACGTTTTCCACCGTCGTCGAAGTCGCGAAGATTTTGAAATAAATGTAGTAGACAAGATTGCACTGCAAAAATTTAATTTTGAAGAAACATTAAGGAAAACGCGCCGAAAATTTCGAAATAAATGAAATGGAAAGAGCAACATTTTTGAAGGAAATGTAATATATAGAAAATGTGTCGACGGCAACGCCGACCAAACAATTTTGTTACGTAGTACAAATATTGATGCGCTTAGATGCGCAGGCGTAAAATTTTGTTGTTCACGACAATTTCTAGATTTGCTGCACGGAAGTAAGAAATTTATTTCGTGGAGATAAAATCTGGATTTACTTTAACTTAATTTACTTTACTAAATTTACTTTACTTTTACTTGCGTGGGAGTAGAAATTTTATTGCATGGGATAAAATTTTGATTCGCTTTGCTGTGTAAAACTCTTGATGCGCGGGATCAACTTTTATGCGCTTTACTGTGTAAAGAAAATTTTGCTGCAGGAGGGTAAAATTTTTGCTGCGCATTGCGCGGGGGTAAATGTTTCCTAGCCTGCACATGATTGTCCTGATGCGTGAACAAGAGCACATTAATACATGAATATAACAACCAGCATACTCTATGTATTAAAAGCGGAACACATCAACTGTACGCTAACTGCTGACCCCTCGCAAGCTTGGACCCCAGTGATCCCCGTTTTTCTCGCAAATTTGTACCCAGTCGGAACGGTGGCACGTTCACACAGTGTATGCTTGTGTGCTAAAGAAAGCACAAACTGAATGTACGTGAATGTTTAGCTTTAGAACACAAGCTTAGCGGGCGAACTTGTTTGAGTCACTAGCGTTCATTTTGTGGGGAGGGGCAAACGATTAGCGCACAGAGGATGCGCCATGCTTATGATAGATAGAGTATGCCTGGTTGTCATAGAATTATGTATTATGTGCTCTTGGTTCATAATGTACCAACCCGGCATTAAATATAATTTGCAGCTATCTTTAGTGTAACTTTATTCAACTGCTTCTGGCGTTGAAATCAAGTGAGTAGTGCATGCATCTGTTTTTAACTCAACACAACTGGTTGTTTAATTAACAGTTACCAGAATGTGCTGTTAGGTAGTTGTTCAGGATGCGTGTCTGTTTCTGGCACAAAATCGCATGAAATATCAAATGGATATCCTGAATTGAAAGTTGATTCTACTAGCAGAAAGATAGCCCAAACGTTCTGCACCGGTTTCATAATTTCCAATGCTGGGGGTGAGTGCCAACCTGTAAAACCAACCGCTAAACTTAATGACAATCGACACACCTCAGGACGAGAAGTGTTCCTGGCCACATCAAACGCCACGCAATAAACACTGAGAATGAAGACAAAATGACCGATCGTTCTTTAACTTTTGCTTTCAATAAACATCCAATAGTCCCATAAAGTAAAAAAAACAAACGCTTTCTGCAAATAATAGCAATTAGTGCTGTCAAAGAAACTTTCTTTTCCAAATAAGGAAACCAGTGTTTGTTTGTGATCACTTATATATTTTAGTTTAATTGTTGTTGTTTAATTAGTTGCTTAATTGCTGTTGTTGGATAAGCTTGACTAGATTTTAAAGTGGACTGAGTAGATTTAATTTTTCAGTTTTGTGAAGCATCAATGAGAACTTTTATACTTTGTCAGAAGTTTCCTGTTATATGTAGCTTAGCTATATAGAAAATTGTGCAGTACAAAATCCTAGAAAGTACAGTCATTTGAGGACCGGATTGAGTCAGATCAACTAATTGAATTTTAATAATTTAACCTAGATTAGTTAGACAAAAATATGACGAACTATTTTAGTTAACTTTGTGTGCAAAATAATTACTTTCTGATGGTGACAATGCTTCTCCCAAAGTTGGCATAATAAGACCGACTGCCAGGCGTCGTCTTGTCTTTCTCAAACACTACTTATATAGACAGGTTTATATATTACGCATAGTCATTTACTTTACGAATACAATTGAACGGTCATAATTAAGAAATGGATGAAATTAAACCTATTAAACCGTTGTTTTGATGAGAAAGTATCTATTTATCAATTTATCAGTGTCAAGTATAATTTGAAACTACAGAAAGTTTACTGCCAAAATCTAGTCGATGATTCAAATAAATTTGCAAACTCATAATTTAGCACAAAACCAAACAAATAAAAATGAATAAGTAAATATTAGTAATATTTCAGCCAACTCAGACTGCAAATCGAATTATCAAGGTAAGAACTAACAGATAACCATAGCTATCTGCAGTGCTGTACTGAGCAAAGATTACCTTATAATCTTATGTTATTCTGTGAGGCTTCGCATGAGTAAGTCGTCACAGAACTTAACGGCTCCACCAAGATCCGTAAATTAAAACTCCGAATCCAATTGCAAAAGATTAAATCTTGTTTGCAGCTGCATTTTCGGAGTATAATGAAATTAGTCAGCATGCTTGATGCAAAAGTATTTTTCTTTCATTTTAATCACATCTTCTCTAAGGTTTGGAATAATTTACTGCTGCACCTGCAATATAGAGTCATCCAGAAGATTCACAAAATCTGCAGAATAACAAAAACATTCGTAATTGTTCAGGCAGCTTTGACATCAGCATACACTCACCTCATTGTTCATTGCTGCTTGAATTGGAAATTTGAGACTGCGACTAACATATTGAGAAAGCTGAATAATTGCAAGTTTTAGGAATTCCATTTATTGGCCCAGTTACTGTTTTAGCTTATTGTCGTCACATTTGGATTTGAAATCCAGCGGATTAACTCCGTATGGTGCTTACGTGTACAGTACTGTTTCTTTTAAGTATATATGCGAAGTAATTAAATTTATAACATTTTAATATATATATATATATATATATATATATATATATATATATATATATATATATATATATAATATATATATCAATAATGCATCAGCACCAAGAGTACATAATAGATAAGATTGTGACAGCTGGCAGGCTCTCTGTTATCAGCTCTCGAGTCAGGCTCTGCGCGCTAACGGCCCACACGCCGCAATTGCGTGTTGAGTGGACTCCTCCCCGCAAATCAGTACCCAGTGCGCAACTGCGTATGCTCACTTTTATCTATAGGAAAGCACCCCTTTCCGCAAATATGACCTATCATTCGACCCCACCCCGCAAAACAGGCCCATCATTTTCCAATTGGCGAATGACAGGTCGTATTTGTGGGGGGATGGCTTACGATAGAAAAGAGTGAGCATACACAATTGTGTACTGGGTACTGATTTGCGGGTGGACCACCATTTGCCGTTAGCGCGCAGAGCCTGGCTCGAGAGCTGATAACAGAGAACCTGCCAGCTGTCACACTCTTATCTATTATGCACTCTTGTCAGCATTGAGCAAAACCAATACCAAAGTACATAATTGCTTGTGCATAAGCCTAGGCACACATTATGTTATGAAAGTACCCTCTCGTACTTGCTATGTGAGCAAAAGGTTCCATTCTCTCATCCGCAGAGTATATCATGTGCACGCATGCGTTAAACTCCCTTCCCACATTTGGATCCTATTAAATCCTGTAATTAATGAACTAAGCGAGTAAGCAACCCATTTATGAAGACGTGTTAAATTTGTTGGGTGGGTCAAGCGATAAAGTTTGTCATGTCCTTTTGCCAGTACCAATGCCAAAAGTATCTTCAGCTAAAGTTTTTAAAATTAACAAGACTAAAGCTGTGAGCAAAAAAGAAACGCTTAAAGCCGTTGATTGGGTAAAACCGCTGCACCAAAAAGAACAGAAGCACAGAAATCGAACATAACTCGGTTTTAAAGTAGCAGAAGTTATGGAGAACGCGTGCTTAAAGAATTTTTGAGAACGTGGCCGTTCTCCAAAAACTCTAGTCATTGACTTCAAAATCAAAGCTTGCTCAGAAATCTTATATTGTGTCCTGTGAATCTGGCTAATCAGCAATATTGAAGTTGCATACTGAAGAAGTTAGAGTTTTGTGGACGACTGACAAGCGTTAGCAAGTCTCCAAGCAATCACTAATTACTTCAATGAGATTATGCTAATCCAAATCTCAAAGCAAAAAATATAGAAATTTTCGATAAAAGCGAAACAACATAAAATTAGTAAATGGCTAACTGTATAAGAAAGACGCAATGACATTAATAAGTTTTCTCCTGATATGGTCAAGGCGAAAGTTTTTACGCAACAGCAAGAGATTCGTTGACAGTGTCAAGTAAATAGTATAAAATTTGTCAGATGCTAATACTTGTATTCTTAGTTCTAGAATTCAAATTAGAATTTCTTAGAATTCAAAATTCTGGAACCCCAATTTCTGAAATATTTGGCCAAACGTCAACTTTAAGGTTTTATTCCCTTTGCTGCAGAAAGCTACAGTTGCCTTGTACCTTGAGGCTAGGGTGTACTAGCAAGCAGAAATGTCGGCAGTTGTGAAAAATGGGAGGTCAGGCATAAGAATGTGATAACTGCATAAAACGGGCAGCTAAAACCTCAATTTAACTAATTGGTTATCCGAGTGAAATTACTTAATTTACATGTAATTTCACCGACATAACCGGAATTTCGTTTGTTTTCCAGATCCCCTTGACGGGTTCAACCATCCATATGCAAGCAACACAAAGACACATCACAGGATAACGAAATAGATATTCACACTAGGCCTTTCTTTATTCTAACCGCATACAGTGTAGTAGCTTTACAGAATAACCAAGAGAACTACTGTCCAAATGTTAAAATCTATTTCTCGTACAATGTTCGCGCTGAAATCTTTGCCGCATCGTGTACAACTTTGGTTTTATATCTTAGAGATTAGTTAGAATAGTGAGCACAGGCTTGCAGAATCTTTTAAAGCTGGCCCATCTAGAAAAAATCCCTGTATTAGGACTTTTAGGGAAAATGTGAATTTTTAATTTTTAAATATACAAATAAAGTTAAAGGAAACGTTTCACTTAGTGTTCACATTACTGTTTTCATGTCTTACAAGTGTGGTGCTTGCTTCGGAGGTGGCAAATGGAAGCGCACCAACCATATTCTTACAAAAGCATTTTCTGAAGCGACTATGAAATAGAAGGTACAAGTAAAAGTTCATTGAATGATTGAACATATACAAGGTATGACATAATAGGCTTAGTTGTAAGTATTCTTCTTCCATTGAACCAGCACGAATGATATAATCAAAGCTATGTTTACGCAGAAAATGGCCCAAGTTATATCTAATGGCGTTGCCTTCATAAATAAAAGTATAAAAAATGTGGTCTATAACATAGAGCAATGCATAAGCAAGGTACGGAATGAGAATGCATAACAGAAGGACTGACATACCAACACTACGTTTTAGTTGATTTTGGGCATCTGAACCTAACTTAGCCTTAGCAATTACAGCCTTTGCAATGCCCACAATGATAAGAACACTCAAAATAAGCAATAATACTGAAGTTAAGAAAAATAATCCCAGTTGGGAAGAAATTAAAATAGATCGTAGTTTAGATCGGTAATAGCTTGTTACAGCCATTCTGTACTCCTGTATGTTCGACAAGAATGCATTTGAATAGCTACGTGAAAAGAGTACTTCTGGTAGAAACATGCATGCGGAGGTAATCATACTCACAACAAATGAAATAGCGTATGCAATACTGTTGTTGATTTGGCGAATGTACAAAGGGGTCCAGAGTGCAATAACACGTAAAATAGAACAACTCATAAGTAGCAGCACACCTGTGAAAGAAAAGAAGCGGGAAATTGTGTGACGCATCAGATATATCCAGTTGTACAGGAACGTTATGTACCGCATCCTATAAATGAGATGATAAAAACTGCATATAAGGTAAGGTACTGTACTCAAGCTATCCAAAAGCAGAATACTTTTATGATAAACAGTGTTAATATCAGTTTTAAACTCCTTATCGCTGAGGGTCCACACTCCTAAGGTTGTGCCGATCAATGATAAGACTGCAAAAGGAATTGCCACGTAGAAGTCTCTGTAATCATAGAAGGCGTGGAATTCCAGGAGGAGGAGATGACACTGTAGTAGTCCCAGATTCGCTATCTGACAGGAGCTAAAGTTATGGCTAGGATTGACCGAGGAAACAATTTTCAGGTATAGTGCAAAGTAGTCAAAGCTTTCATAATTCAGAGTAGATTTCATGCAGTCTGAGACGGCAAGCACGGAGTCGGATGACCGGATTACTTCAGTTCTAAATAGTAATTTTCATACGAGCCAAAATTATTGCTTTTATTGTTGAACCACCAACGAAATCAGATGAACATAGCAAAACCAGTGGAGTGACTCAAAAAGATTTTTCATATCCGTGAACACCTGCCGTCTTGGCTGGCCCAAATTTTTTGATCCGCCTCCCCTAAGTGTTACACCACTTGGATTGATTACCATCGCAGTGGGCTGGGGAAAAGTAATGCGTTGTCCGGGAATCGAACCCGGGACAACTGCTTGGAAGTCAGCTGTGTTAACCACTACACCACCTGATTATGAGCGAAAAATAAGCGAAGGCCCGGAATCGAAACCGGGACAATTGCTTGAAAGCCAGCTATGTTAACCAATACACCACCTTCGCTTGACTGATCATGAGTGAAAAATAATGCGAAGGCCGGGAATCGAAACCGGCACAACTGCTTGGAAGGCAGCTATGTTTACCAGTACACCACCTTACAAAGTATGTGTGTACTAGTGCTAGCAAGAAGGCCACTTTACTCTAACACATACACTTATAGACTGCAACTGAACAGTGAAAGCAAAGACAAAGGCATTTCATTATGCAAATTAGTTTATCAAGACAAGGCTAGACTTTTTGGCAACAAACAAAGGACAATGTTTATACCTTCGCTTGACAAATGAGAAAAAAGTAATGCGAAGGCCGGGAATTGAACCCGGGACAACTGCTTGGAAGGCAGCTATGTTAACTACTACACCACCTTCGCTTGACAAATGAGAAAAAATAATGCGTAGGCCACGAATCGAACCCGCAACAACTACTTGGAAGGCAGCTATGTTTACCAGTACACCACTTTCTTTTGACTGATGAGAGAAAAAGTAATGCGAAGGCCGGGAATCGAACCCGGGACAACTGCTTGGAAGGCAGCTATGTTAACCACTACACCACCTTCGCTTGAAACTTAGAAGTGCTGTCTAGTTCTTGTTGAAAATTCAGTACACTTCGGCTTCACTGCAAGTTTACGACAAGAGTAGCCATATTTCTGACTGGCTGTACTATGCGTGCTGTGTTATGTCTATTTTAACAACCGCTATTCTTGTTTGAAGTCATGAGCAATGCACACTTGACTAGTTGACAACCAGTTTCATGGATGCTTGCTGTCTGTCTAGTGTTTGCTGAAACAAAGTAGTATAACTGAGCCCCGTTTCAATTTTTACTCGCTAAAGGAATTTTCCTATACTCCATTACGATTTCCATTAGCTTAAAAATGTTCAATCATGCAAAAAGATATCTCGTCAAATTTATAAACTTAACATTAAGCTAACACTAACCGGCGTAGAACCATCTGGAGGACCATTTGGGGCTTACACAAAAAGCTATCAGGTTCGGTTCCGTACCTGTTAAGCGGAAGTACGGGAAGTGGTTCGTCTTCTTCGCAGGACAATTCCAACGATTTCGCCGCTGCGTGACCGGCTTTGATGGCAATCAGAACCGTGTAAATTGTGAGCAACGGATTCATGGCATTCATCTAAACATGTATATACAATATTTTTGGACCATCATCAGAGTTTTGCTGGGAGGGATTTTGTCTTAGTTCGTTTCATCTCAATTCGTAGGCATTCCTTCCTATCATATCGATTTGTTCAAATTTCGAATTTCAAATTTTCAACCTCGAATAATCCCGAGTTCCCATGTTTAGTTTTCAAAAGTGTCTGCTGCATTCCCTTTCTATTTGAAAAACTGTAGTAGAGGAACCCCATTTCACCAAATCTGTCACAAAATGCCATCTAAGGAAGCATTTACGGACTAACTAACATGAAACTAACAACCAACTTCATGTATCGCACATTTAGAGAGACACTAATATATACGCTGAGGAATCAATAGATCCTAATGAATCTGAAACGAATTTGAATATGAAATGAATAATGAATAATATGAACGAATATGAGATAAAAATGAATATGAAAGATTTGCACAGTTCGAGTCTCGAGAGTAGTCTGTCTTGGATTCATACCAGTTATGAATATCATGATACTTCAAATCTAAATTTGATTCTTCCTTTCCAGTCTTGGATTTGGCTCAAAGTTACCTTTTTTGATCAGTCAGTCCAATCCTAACGAGCGGAGATTAATTTCTTTAGCCAGTTTCAAAACAGTGGCGATTTCCAAGGACATGAATAAGCTTCATTAGAGTGAGCTGAGCTGTGGAGAAAATAGCTTGATACGCAAAATGAAAGAAATGCTGAATCTATACAAGATTTGAAATATGACTGGAATACACATGCAATTCTGGCTCATGACATTAAGCTTACAACCCCATACCAGCTCTTTAGTTAATTAAGCGCAGTACCAATAATGTTACATGTTTAATGAAATTCTGATTCTCGATTCACTATAAACTCTATCACACGGAAAGTTAGCACGTCCGTTTATAAAACAGACTTAGGCACTGGATGCTTGAAAGGTGTTGTTCGAAAATCAGAGATTCGCTGCGGCCAACCTTTAATGTGGTCTTCTTCCTGAGTTGGTTTGTGGCTCCGGATTCTATCAGATCAGCAAGAGGAGTCAGCACTTGCTTTCGATTGATCAATACTGGAGTGTGATGACTTTTGGACTCAGAACCTTGACTTCTGACAGAACTTACTTTGACTGATACTGATCTAGCTCCTGATATTGACGAATAATTGTCTGTAGGCGATCGCGGCTTTCGTTCAATGAACAAGACAATTGGGTCGCGTACACTAAATGTTTATTAAAACTGGTACAGATTAAACGAACACAATGAGTATTAATATAGATAAATGTAAAGATATGAATTACAATATAAGCTAGACGGCAGACACGACACGATATTTATAGGTATAGTACAGTTACTTGCTGTTATTGCCAGAGTTGCCTGCCGGTTATTCTTTACTTTTATGTTAGTAATATTATCCTTGTTTAGGATAATATTACTCAATTTTGATTAGATTTTAGGGACAACATTTCTTATTCTCCCTCTTCTTCTTGCTTTTCCAATTTTACACTCGTCAACTAACTCTAACTCTATTCGGTGTCCCATATGTTTCTTGTGTGTCCTATATGCTCGTGCTTTATAACTCCTTATCCGCCCTTACAAACGGATTTGTCAAACTACTAATAAAATTGATCTACAAGTCAGCAAATAATATTATAAATTAACCAAGGGTCAGTCTGTAGGTGAGCCCCCGAATGCTGGTCACTGCTTTAGCTCCAGCACGCGAGACAGGGTAGCTATACGGAAGAACTTTAGAGGATAAAACGGAACTTGGGGAATTCCTGGTTCTGTCCTACCTATTTCTCATTAATGAATATTAATAAACAGAATTCTATAAATCGGCGGTCTTTCTTCCTTGTGAGTAATGTTGACCAAGGTCAAAGAACAACTTCTGCTTTTATTGATTTCGGTCGATGCTTTTATGTGTTGTATGTACAATTTCTGTTTTTATTGATTCACAGTACTCGAAGTAAGTCCTGTCTAGATTGGAGAGCCATTGCGACGCGACGACGACGACGAAAAGCAGAAGTTGTTCTTTGACCTTGGTCAACATTACTCGAACATTACCCCAACATTACTCACAAGGCTCGGTGTATGCTCAGTGTATGCTCGGTGTTGGCTCGGAGTAGGTTTGGAGTGACTCAGAATCAATAAAAGCACGATAGACAAAGTACATAAAAGCACCAAGCGAAATCAATAAAAGCACTAAAGACAAAGCGACATCAAGTCTATAACGCCAATATTGAAACTCAAGCAGAACAAACATGTCTAGTTGTGAATATTACAAACCATACCAGTGTGGCACTTGTGGTCAGACGTTCACCAGGGCGTTCAACCTACAACGTCATGTTCAAAACCTTCACAGTGCCCAACCAGAGTATGATGAGTCCGAATCAGAGACAAGTACCGAATGTTCAGACAGTAGTGACTCGAGTTGTGGAGAGATCTATGAGCCAACTGACATTGGTAAGTTTTGGGATGAGCTTGTCAGGCAGTCTGAGGAGAGATTCGAAGGTAGAATAACTAGGTTAGTAAATGAATACGTTGCAGACGGCCATGATGATGCTGAGGCTGAAATTGAGGCTTACAATGAAGTCCGACCTATGATCCGAGCTGAACTAAATAGAAAAATATACTTTCACATCCAACGTTGTAAGGGGTTCCTCGATGATCCAATAATTGATGAAATTCTGACCAAACAAATAGAGTATGAGGCAAAGTATTCTGATGAAGAAGCCCTCAGACGTGCCATAGAAAAGAACTCCAATTTGAGCACAGTGGTACTACCTGAAAAGACGGTGGACCAATTTGATGAACAGGAAGAGGAAGAATAAGTGGAAAATTACTAGTTAATGGGGAGTAGGCTCAGTGTATGCTCGGTGTTGGCTCGGAGTAGGTTTGGAGTGACTCAGAGTACAAAGGTACGACTGTCGGTAAGTTAAGGCCCGGCATGGAAAGTTAAGACAAAATTCTGTAAAATATTAAAAAAGTATGCTCGGAGTAAGATTGGTGTAAAGCTGAACTTTGGTGGGTTGAATGAAAAGTTAAGAATGATTAAACACTTAATAATACCAATTTGTACAAACGGTAAATGTAAGTTATAAGCCAACCAACTATTAGCTAACTCAAAAGTCTATATAAACGGTGAAATTTCTGGGAAGTGTCAGATTGACTTGTTCTTTTGTGGTGAGCGGTCGGTTTTAAAAGCTTTCTTGAAAACATGTATTGGTGGTGTTGGTTCAGTGTTCAAAGTAATGAGGTGGAAATTTGTGACTACAGTGCGCCAAGTTACTTCACCCCGGAAACAGCTATCGAGGATGGAAGATCGGCTACTTTTAAATTTAAAGGAACTTGTGGATTACCATTTTTGGGAGTTTTAGAAGGACCCGATTTGGGAGACCTTCGGATGGTTGACCAGAAACAAATTCCACTTATCGACAGTCTTGCTCAAACCCTGGGAACCAAACTTCGCCTCCATCTCTGCTCCAACAGTCCTATTCAGGGCTAATTGTATATCTGATTGAAAATGTGTGCATAAAATATAGAGTACACAAACATAAAACAGATAAACATATAATATAAACAATATAAAACACATTAAAATACATAAACACATCGAATTAAAACTGGGTTTAGGTAGGTGGATAGGTCAAATAGCGTGGGCACTTAGAGAAGTTAGGTAGCTAAGCAAATAAGTTATTTAACAAGAATCGAATAAGAGGTTAGAAAGCCATAGGCGGTCAAAGATTACTCCTTATGAAAATTTTATGAAACCTGATTTGTTGAAACTGCACCAAAAATTATAAAAATCCTTATTTAGCTGAAACTAAGTGTGTCGGGTCTAGGCCTGTAGAGCTCGAGGAGAGGAATCAAACGGTATCTGTTTCATTGAAATCGGATCAGGGATGAGAAAGCCATGGACCGCTGAAAATCACCTTATAAAATGTTTATGAAACCTGATTGCCTGATGCTGCACCAAGACTATATAAACCCTTAATGTTAGAAAGCCAAGTGTGGTGAATGATGAACCTAGAATGTGTGGAATGGTGTTTAGACAAAATTGTACATATGTATTTGGTGTAAATAATGGCTTAGAAAATAAAAAAAACAATAAAACATAAAAACACAAAAACATTAGACTAGGACCGGGCTTAGGTTAGTGTAAATAAATTAGGTTAGGTAGGTTATATAGTGTATATACTTAGATTAGGTAGGTAGGTAGATTAGATTAGAGTAGGTATTGTATATAGATTAGGTAGGTAGGTTAGGTATGTTAGGTAGATTAGGTAGGTAGGATAGGTTAGGTAGGTAGGTACGTAGGTAAGTAGGTAGGAGTCCGGTAATGGGCCGACGCCGGGTCCCAAGCCCCGGGGGAAGAACACTATCGGACGGAAAGGAGAAGGCAGAAAACAAAGCCCTAGGGAGAACAGATGGAAATCAAAAGAAAACTTTCAAACCCAACCCCAAGGGCATTAAACTTTCAAGGTCATTTACTCCCGGAGTGGGGGTCCAAAAGCGGGCACTATACTACTCACAACATAAGTCTTGTTGGTGGGGTTGCTTGTAGAGATGAGGACGAGCCGGACTTTTCCGGCTCGGCTCGGCTCGGCTCACGAGAAAATGAGGCTGGCTCGGCTCGGCTCGGCTCGCGGCCATACCCGGCTCGGCTCGGCTCGGCTCGAGAAGATTTTGAAAGTGGGTCGGCTCGGCTCGGCTCGGCTCGAGAAGATTTTGAAAGTGGGTCGGCTCGGCTCGGCTCGGCTCGCCAACTTAAAATTCGCTTGGAAGGTATTGAAAAGCTAAAGAAAATTTAAATGTTGGATGCAAAATTGAAAGCTAAACAGTCTTACTGATGGTCATTTTGTTTGAAGAAGTTCTGAAATATGACAGCGAAATTTGGTTGAATTCCGATTTTTGGTTTTTGTCGGCTCGGCTCGAAGTATCAATTCTCTGTCTCGGCTCGGCTCGGGAGACATTGTTGCCCATACTTAATATATTTAGAGCAAAAAGTATGTTCTATACGCTGTCACCTTACTTACTCCCTAAATGGACCCCTCAGGTACGGTATGGGTATGGGTATGCGATCCTAACGAGCGACACTCACTCGCTTATAATTACAAGGTCCAATTGGGGAGAGGTGTAAGCTTGTATGTTAAGCACATGTAAGTACCAAATATATTAAGCGAATGATAAAGTAATGTGGGTAATAGTGTTAACTACCGGTGCCGGTACCAAACCGGTACTTAAATGGCGAAACGATGCAGGTTCTTAGACCAGGCCTACCTAGGGTGCAACTCGCAAAGAAAGAAAGAGAAACCCTATCTAACCTTCCCTAAAATGAAAGAAGAAATAAGTCATGGCGTTTACTAGAACTTACGTTGGATTTAACGTAGACAAATATATATAAGGCAATAAATGATCATAAATGGGCACTACCGGCCGCAGCACATGCGGAAGAACTAACAAGACTGATTCCATAAGCAATTAAGCTATCTTATATAAGCTAGATGGTTGCTGTTTGAGGTTGATACATTGATCATTCACGAAACACAAGCAGAGTAATTTGGGGCGGATTAACAGTTAGTAAAGTAGGTTTTTAACATCATCCCCCTGGAAATAATTTTAGCGCCTGATAAAATTCCAAGATAACGAGAATGCTACCGTAATTCGAATAAAGAATAAAAAGTAAGTAAAGTCCCATTTCAAACTCCGTATGAGCGAACCTAAACCGAGCAACACCGTGCGGTGCGCCATTCAGACGCCCACATAGGAGTGAAAGAAAGAACTTCAAAAGAAAGAAAGATTTGGTAACTATTGGTAGTCAAATACAAGTAAAATACAAAGTACAAATTTGATACTATTTTCAATGTTTTAATGTCCCTATGTTCTCTGCTTCAGATGGCAAATCTAAACCAAGCATCGACGTTGGTTTTGTGTCAGAGCGGCGGCGCAATCGACATTCTAATGCATCAGTATCATATTACAGAAATTGCCATGAACAATTTCTACATCTGAGAAGCCTCATCAAAGAAAGTTTTGTCTATTTCCTGATTTTGTATGCCCCGGATTTTCAGAATATGGACTATACAATCCCCCGAACGACAGTAAATTACGAAATACTTTCAGCAACTCAGTCATATGCTAACTGAAGAAGTAATTAAATGTCTGAGATTGCGGTTTCCTCAGAATCTTTACATGTTTCAGGACAGTGAAAGACTGTTGAAGTTAGTATTTGACAGTGAGTTTGTAAATTGTGAAAGTTTTTGACAATTTGTATCTCAGTTCTGAAACGGCTGTTTCACATAAATATACCAAGAACAATGATAAAACCTATAGCACAACAGTAGTATAGTGTCCGCTTTTCGACCCCCACTCCGAGAGTAACAGCTTACAGCTATTAAAAGCACTATGCAAGCTAAGGCTAACTGACCAGTTGTCACCTACACCCGGTTAGCTTAGCGTGCACAAACTAACCCGTTGTTGGGTACATCAGGTTAGCTTTCTGCGGCGAGAATTTTGACGTATGCATAAGTCTTGTTGGTGGGGTTGCTTGTAGAGATGAGGACGAGCCGGACGTTTCCGGCTCGGGTCGGCTCACGAGAAAATGAGGTTGGCTCGGCTCGGCTCGGCTCGCGGCCATACCCGGCTCGGCTCGGCTCGGCTCGAGAAGATTTTGAAAGTGGGTCGGCTCGGCTCGGCTCGCCAACTTAAAATTCGCTTGGAAGGTATTAAAAAAGCTAAAGAAAATTTAATTCGCTGGAATTTAAATATAAATGTATGGAAGATTAATTTAGAGTAGCGGATTTCCCAGACAGCCCGGATCGGGAAACATGGGTTCCCTTCGAGCTAACTCTTTATAGATGGTTCCATGGTATTAAGAGCACATAATGAATAAGAGCAAGACAACAGGCATTATACACACACACACACACACACACACACACACACACACACACACACACACACACACACACACACACACACACACACACACACACACACACAAAATATATATATATATATATATATATATATATATATATATATATATATATATATATATATATATATATATATACTCCATTGCTCATATTTTCAGCGTGACACATGATTGACTCCGCTTTGCCTCCGCTCACGCTCCGGACTGAGTCAAACAAATTCGAGCACTAACCTTGTGTCCAAAAACTCAAAGCAGACACAATATTCATTTGCGCACTGCTTGCGTTTTCGAGCTTTAACACAGCAGAATACAAAGAGTGAATCCATCCGTACCATTAGTGTAGTGTACAGGTAATGATGCTTCAGATACTAAAACGGAAACTGAAACTATTCTAGGAGGAGACCTGAAACTGAAACTGTAACTGAAACGGTATCGGTAGGGACCTGAAATTTGGACTGGAAGTTGTCTCAGTTTTTCATCAAAAATTGAAGACTTGAAGGTTTGAAGGCAGCTTTTTCGTTAATATTCTGCACTAGCATGAATGATTATATATAAATAATAATAAATTCGTGCGTGATATTATTTCTAAGGGCTAGAAACTGCACTTTTTGAATGAACGGAAACTGAAACTGCGCCTGAAACTAATACTAAACTGAAATTATTTTGGGACTCTGAATGAATCAACCTTCTCAAAATTCCTAACGATAAAACGTTTGAGAAAACCACCAAACGTATAACGTTTCAAAAAGTTTTATTCTTGCCGACTTATCGTTAGGTTTAACTTAACTTCTGCAGCTGCTACATATCTATGTAATGAACAGCTTACTGTACAAGCAGAACTAAGCAGCATAAGCGTAACGTACTGTATTCATTTTAAAGATTTTCATTTTTTCAAACGACAAAAGCACCTGCAGAAAACGTTTAGAGAAAACGTTACAAAACGATAAAAGAAACGTTTTTCGAAACGACTAAACGTTTCCAATTTTGAGAAGGTTCCTTAAACTGAAGCTGAAACTAAAATCGGTTACTGAAACAACGCTATGTACAGGGAAAGTGTGCAGATTATAATACAAACAGCATGCCTGTTGCAGTGTTGCCAACAATGTTGCTGACACATTCAACAGGTCAGAGAAAAAGTAATGCGAAGGCCGGGAATCGAACCCGGGACAACTGCTTGGAAGGCAGCTATGTTAACCACTACACCACCTTCGCTTGACTGATCATGAGCGAAGAATAAGCGAAGGCCGGGAATCGAACCCGGGACAACTGCTTGGAAGGCAGCTATGTTAACCACTACACCACCTTCGCTTGACTGATCATGAGCGAAGAATGAGCGAAGGCCGGGAATCGAATCCGCGACAACTGCTTGGAAGGCAGCTATGTTAACCACTACACCACCTTCGCTTGACTGATCATGAGCGAAGAATAAGCGAAGGCCGGGAATCGAACCCGGGACAACTGCTTGGAAGGCAGCTATGTTAACCACTACACCACCTTCGCTTGACTGATCATGAGCGAAGAATGAGCGAAGGCCGGGAATCGAATCCGCGACAACTGCTTGGAAGGCAGCTATGTTAACCACTACACCACCTTCGCTTGACTGATCATGAGCGAAGAATAAGCGAAGGCCGGGAATCGAACCCGGGACAACTGCTTGGAAGGCAGCTATGTTAACCACTACACCACCTTCGCTTGACTGATCATGAGCGAAGAATAAGCGAAGGCCGGGAATCGAATCCGCGACAACTGCTTGGAAGGCAGCTATGGTAACCACTACACCACCTTCGCTTGACTGATCATGAGCGAAGAATAAGCGAAGGCCGGGAATCGAATCCGCGACAACTGCTTGGAAGGCAGCTATGGTAACCACTACACCACCTTCGCTTGACTGATCATGAGCGAAGAATAAGCGAAGGCCGGGAATCGAACCCGGGACAACTGCTTGGAAGGCAGCTATGTTAACCACTACACCACCTTCGCTTGACTGATCATGAGCGAAGAATAAGCGAAGGCCGGGAATCGAACCCGGGACAACTGCTTGGAAGGCAGCTATGTTAACCACTACACCACCTTCGCTTGACTGATCATGAGCGAAGAATAAGCGAAGGCCGGGAATCGAACCCGGGACAACTGCTTGGAAGGCAGCTATGTTAACCACTACACCACCTTCGCTTGACTGATCATGAGCGAAGAATAAGCGAAGGCCGGGAATCGAACCCGGGACAACTGCTTGGAAGGCAGCTATGTTAACCACTACACCACCTTCGCTTGACTGATCATGAGCGAAGAATAAGCGAAGGCCGGGAATCGAACCCGGGACAACTGCTTGGAAGGCAGCTATGTTAACCACTACACCACCTTCGCTTGACTGATCATGAGCGAAGAATAAGCGAAGGCCGGGAATCGAACCCGGGACAACTGCTTGGAAGGCAGCTATGTTAACCACTACACCACCTTCGCTTGACTGATCATGAGCGAAGAATAAGCGAAGGCCGGGAATCGAACCCGGGACAACTGCTTGGAAGGCAGCTATGTTAACCACTACACCACCTTCGCTTGACTGATCATGAGCGAAGAATAAGCGAAGGCCGGGAATCGAACCCGGGACAACTGCTTGGAAGGCAGCTATGTTAACCACTACACCACCTTCGCTTGACTGATCATGAGCGAAGAATAAGCGAAGGCCGGGAATCGAACCCGGGACAACTGCTTGGAAGGCAGCTATGTTAACCACTACACCACCTTCGCTTGACTGATCATGAGCGAAGAATAAGCGAAGGCCGGGAATCGAACCCGGGACAACTGCTTGGAAGGCAGCTATGTTAACCACTACACCACCTTCGCTTGACTGATCATGAGCGAAGAATAAGCGAAGGCCGGGAATCGAATCCGCGACAACTGCTTGGAAGGCAGCTATGGTAACCACTACACCACCTTCGCTTGACTGATCATGAGCGAAGAATAAGCGAAGGCCGGGAATCGAATCCGCGACAACTGCTTGGAAGGCAGCTATGTTAACCACTACACCACCTTCGCTTGACTGATCATGAGCGAAGAATAAGCGAAGGCCGGGAATCGAATCCGCGACAACTGCTTGGAAGGCAGCTATGTTAACCACTACACCACCTTCGCTTGACTGATCATGAGCGAAGAATAAGCGAAGGCCGGGAATCGAACCCGGGACAACTGCTTGGAAGGCAGCTATGTTAACCACTACACCACCTTCGCTTGACTGATCATGAGCGAAGAATAAGCGAAGGCCGGGAATCGAATCCGCGACAACTGCTTGGAAGGCAGCTATGTTAACCACTACACCACCTTCGCTTGACTGATCATGAGCGAAGAATAAGCGAAGGCCGGGAATCGAACCCGGGACAACTGCTTGGAAGGCAGCTATGTTAACCACTACACCACCTTCGCTTGACTGATCATGAGCGAAGAATAAGCGAAGGCCGGGAATCGAACCCGGGACAACTGCTTGGAAGGCAGCTATGTTAACCACTACACCACCTTCGCTTGACTGATCATGAGCGAAGAATAAGCGAAGGCCGGGAATCGAACCCGGGACAACTGCTTGGAAGGCAGCTATGTTAACCACTACACCACCTTCGCTTGACTGATCATGAGCGAAGAATAAGCGAAGGCCGGGAATCGAACCCGGGACAACTGCTTGGAAGGCAGCTATGTTAACCACTACACCACCTTCGCTTGACTGATCATGAGCGAAGAATAAGCGAAGGCCGGGAATCGAACCCGGGACAACTGCTTGGAAGGCAGCTATGTTAACCACTACACCACCTTCGCTTGACTGATCATGAGCGAAGAATAAGCGAAGGCCGGGAATCGAACCCGGGACAACTGCTTGGAAGGCAGCTATGTTAACCACTACACCACCTTCGCTTGACTGATCATGAGCGAAGAATAAGCGAAGGCCGGGAATCGAATCCGCGACAACTGCTTGGAAGGCAGCTATGTTAACCACTACACCACCTTCGCTTGACTGATCATGAGCGAAGAATAAGCGAAGGCCGGGAATCGAACCCGGGACAACTGCTTGGAAGGCAGCTATGTTAACCACTACACCACCTTCGCTTGACTGATCATGAGCGAAGAATAAGCGAAGGCCGGGAATCGAACCCGGGACAACTGCTTGGAAGGCAGCTATGTTAACCACTACACCACCTTCGCTTGACTGATCATGAGCGAAGAATAAGCGAAGGCCGGGAATCGAACCCGGGACAACTGCTTGGAAGGCAGCTATGTTAACCACTACACCACCTTCGCTTGACTGATCATGAGCGAAGAATAAGCGAAGGCCGGGAATCGAATCCGCGACAACTGCTTGGAAGGCAGCTATGTTAACCACTACACCACCTTCGCTTGACTGATCATGAGCGAAGAATAAGCGAAGGCCGGGAATCGAATCCGCGACAACTGCTTGGAAGGCAGCTATGTTAACCACTACATCACCTTCGCTTGACTGATCATGAGCGAAGAATAAGCGAAGGCCGGGAATCGAATCCGCGACAACTGCTTGGAAGGCAGCTATGTTAACCACTACACCACCTTCGCTTGACTGATCATGAGCGAAGAATAATGCGAAGGCCGGGAATCGAACCCGGGACAACTACTTGGAAGGCAGCTCCGTTAACCAATACACCACCTTCGCTTGACTGATCATGAGCGAAAAATAATGCGAAGGCCGGGAATCGAACCCGGGACAACTGCTTGGAAGGCAGCTCCGTTAACCAATACACCACCTTCGCTTGACTGATCATGAGCGAAAAATAATGCGAAGGCCGGGAATCGAACCCGGGACAACTGCTTGGAAGGCAGCTCCGTTAACCAATACACCACCTTCGCTTGACTGATCATGAGCGAAAAATAATGCGAAGGCCGGGAATCGAACCCGAAACAACTGCTTGGAAGGCAACTATGTTAACCACTACACCACCTTCGCTTGGCTGATCATGAGCGAAAAATAATGCGAAGGCCGGGAATCGAACCCGGGACAACTGCTTGGAAGGCAGCTATGTTAACCACTACACCACCTTAGCTTGAATAGGCAATGTGCTGTGTAAGTTATGCTTAAACAGAAATCGTCATTCTAGTTGAACATAAAACCGACCTAGTCTAGTGTGTGCTCTGTCAAATCTAGTTTTCGCTCTTGAACGTTTGCTGTATTGAAGAGCTGCTGTCGCTATCTCTTCAAAATTTGAAGGCAACGAAATCATGGTTTACAACATGACAACATTTGAGCGCTTGACGTTTCATGTTGTTTCTGCGACTCTGTTTAGCATAACAAATTTTACAGTTTACCAAAACCAAGAAAATCCCAAAAATTTGTGTCACTTGATTTCAATAACCCACATATAACCATATGCGTGTGTAGTTTTCACAAAACTTAGCCGATTTTTAGTTAAAATTTGGTATTTGTTTTTTGTGGGAGTTTCCAAGATATTAGTGAAAATTTTCTTCAGCCTAGTGGATGGCAGAAATTTGGTGGCCCAGATTTGCCCACTAAAATTCGAGAGCATCAACGGTACACTTCAGCATCTGCAACACTGTGTAAAGTGTAAAGTGTAAAGCAGGATAAATACTATGTAAATTATGCACAAAATTAAAAGTGTAAAAATCGTAATAATAGAAATTAAGCTTCAAATCGCCATTGATAAATGATAATAAGGAATAAAACAAATTAAATAATAATCTAAGGAATAATCGGCTTTAGACTGTATGTAATAGCTAAATCATCATCTTAATCAAATTAATAATTGTTCAAAATTAAAGCCGCTATCAATGCACAAGTAAAGCAAACTAAAGCTTGGCGAAATATTAGTCATAGAAAAAGAAATAATTAAGATTGCATCTTTTAAATTAAAAAAAGGATCAACAAATAAATTATTTTCCTGCTGCAATTATCGAGACTATAAATTAAGTCATCTAAATTAACAAACAACAATATATATTATATATAGTACAAATTAATATCCGCTTCTTCGTAGCGCGTTGCTTCTAATCAATACAGCGGCCTCAAATAAATGGTTCTATTGATTGAAGTAGGTTCAAATGTAACTGAAACCGGTAATTGAAACATTCCCCTAATAAAATGCGTTTTGCCAATAAACGGAAGGCGGCTCCATCCTACTCACTCCCAGTACGGTCCAACAAGTTTTCTCAATTGGTTTTGGCGTTCGCTCATTCAGTGGGAGTGTCAGGTGTCTACACAATACCATGACTTGAGCAAAGGATAAACCGTTAATTTGATTTCTTATCAACCTTTGGGATTCAAACAAACAAATAAATAAACTTTAATCTATAATCGTGCTTTCTTTTTAAAAATGAATTAAGCTAAGACAAACCGTCTTTTACAGTGTTTCCACCGAAATCTGTAAACGTAACTTCGTTTTAGGTGAGGCCAATTAGGGGGAAAAATTTGGAGGGGATAAGAACCCCCCCAAGCCATTTCACCCCGGGTCTGTGGACCGGCGTTTTTGGGAAAGCTGCTGGTTTAAAAAACTGTCCGAACTTTCCGGTGCTTGCCCAGTAGGAAGTTCGGAAAAAAGGCGGGCAGTGCCATTAGGTGATTTTTTGAGGTAGCGGGTAAGTCGGGGAGAAAGATCAGACATATTTACTCAGGATGAAACGGTCGCCAGTTTGTAGAATGTGAATATTCAATAGAGAATTTTGAATTGCATGGTTCGTGAATGAGTGTGTATATGTCTGATACTCCCTACTTAACCGTAGGAAGCATACTTACTGTGCCACGTTTTGCGCGCGTAATAAAGCTTCAAATATGACAAGACAATCCAACCAATGAAAGTGCAACACACAATTTCGTAGGTTGGTTCATAATGCTTCAAAATTACTTAAAGTTTTGCCAATATTCTGCTGACGTTTCTACACTAAAGAAATGAAATAATTTATAAAATCAAAATAGATGGAAAGTTGATGTTTTAAGCATGCTTCATTATTAGAAATAATATTTAAATAAATTCAATTAAATCAAAATAGTTAATAATAATTCTAGAAAGTATTGAGCTTTAAATTATTTTTTGCCAACTATTTGACAGCACTTTATGAATGCAAATTTGAAGTTAAAAGAGCTGGCTGCATGAAAAGCCGAATCAACGGAACACTACAACCAATCGAAATATCAACTTTTTCTCAAAAAGTAGATTAATTAAAAGGATAATTTTGCTATGAATATCCGAAACCAGTAAAATTATAAAATTGAAAATGCTATAAACTTTATAAAACTCCTTTAGCCGTTTGAAAGGCCATCTAGACTAATGCTGCGCCAACTTAGCTGCAACTGGTGATGCTGCACAGAATTATAGGATCAATTGTTATCCCAACTGTAATTTTAAGGACAACCATTTTAAGTCAAATTTGAAATATCTACTGAATTTCAATAGGCAAACATTTTTCTATTTTAATTAATTAATTAATTTTATGTATGTTGAAGATGTAATAAATGTTTATTAATGAAGTGAGTATTCTTCTTTTGTTGTTTTATTAATTATTATATTTAAAAGTTATCAAATGCTGAAAGGTTGGACATTGCGAAAGGAACAATTAATTATTTAACTCTTCACGTATGCAGAGAGTTAATATTAACTCTCCCTGTTTAACTCTTTTAAATCTTTTCGCGAATGCACAGAGTTAATTTTAACTCTGCCAGTTTTAACTCTTTTAACTCCTTGATTTTTAACCCTGCACAGTTAAAAGAGTTAAAAACAGGCAGAGTTAAACTTAACCCTGCGCATCCATGAAAAGGTTAAAAGAGTTAATTTTAACTCTACTCTACTCTACTCTACTCTGCCCATTCGCGAAAAGGCCCCAAGTTAAAATTTCTAACAACCTCAACTGGTCGTTTCCCTTCCATCGAAGGAGCAGCAGAGACTTTCTGCAGCCAATCAGATTGCAGATACTCCTCCTCACAATTTCAGCAGTTGGCATACTATAAGAACTTGTTGTTGTTGTGGTTGTCAAAACAAAAACAAAGGAAGTGAAAGGGAGCCAATTTGGGGAAAAGGAAAGCCATTGCAGGGCTTTGTTGGTCAACTGAAAATCTCTGAAAGGTTTCAGTTTCGAGAGATATCTTCCGCTTTCTAACATCCCAACTTTGGTTATTTTTTGACCAGTAACTTTAAAATTTTGTATGGGGGCATTCTCGATTCTGACAAATTCAAACACTTAGAAAATATTTAAATTATAAAAAAATTTGAAAATTTAAAATTTTAAGCTGTTAAGGGAGGAAGGGGTAAGGAGATAAAAAATTTGTTTCCGCGATTTTGTTAAAAACACGATCCCAGGGGCTTTCAGCCGAGCTGAGTTGAGCACGAATCCAAAATCCGCGGTTTTCGATTCAGTGATTCAGTGATAGCTCAGCATACTAAGCCTGCAACTTTAGATTTCTCCATTTTTAGCAGTTTCGCTTTAGCTTTGGTTACCATCTTTAGCTTATACCGATGCAGCAAAAATACAGCCACAAAACTACTGCACACAAGCCACTAAAATGTTGTAGTAGTAAAACGGTTTTCAGGTATCGTGTTCAGGGTGTTTTGCGTCCACATGTGCGTCTGGACGCAAAGTTTCTTATTTGGACGCAATGAAATTTCAGCGGGACGCAAGCTACACGCAACATTAATTCGGGAGAAAATTCACTTTTGTAAGATTAAAAACTTTAAATGTATCCAGTACCAATTTTTCCGTTTTTTCCAAAAATTTCTTCGGGTCCTGGAGGCTCCGCCCCCAGACCACCGGTGTTTCCCACTTTGACATGGAATGCCAAGGTGCAAGGTCATGCCTCAATGTTACTCAATGTTATGTTATTTGTTAAGTTGTTGTCCTCCTGCATATCAGATCTTTTCGAACTCGTGAATTTCAATAAATACATAGAGATTACTAGGTGCATTTATGTACATTTATTTATATTTATACATTTATATTGTTCTCATTCAACAGGTCAGGCAGGATCAAGATTAGTACTAAAGTAAAACCCCGAAATTAACAAAATTTGTAACTGTAGCAGAAGCAGAATATCCAAATTTTTGGGTTCTTCTAAAAAAACGTTTTCCGCAAAAAATACACAAATGGCAATTTGAAATAATGCAAGATTATATACCATTTTTCTAAAATTTTCTAATACAAAAGGCCTATGTACGAATAACTCACTATCAATTTATCGTAACTAACGTTAATAGTATTTACAAATGCTTCACTGTTTTGCCGTTGAATAATGCAGCACGGAGCATACATGCTTCTCTATTGGCTGTATACTGACTTTATTCAAAATTCAAGAATTCACAGATGCAATTAACACAAAAATGCATTAGCGTTAGGGGCTTTAGTTGGAATAGATGTGACAGTTGCCAAATTAATCTTTTTAAACATTTCCACAACGGATTTAATCCGTAATTTCGAAAAATCTCCAACTCTGGTGGGCGGACGGTGCTCATTTGCAATAATCCTGCTATCAAGGATCACCAGTTCTCAAAGTTTTTGAAACCGAATGTATGTTTTAATATTTGCTACCTCCTTGCGGATCGTTAAAAAGTCCCAGAATAGAAAATTTTATGATATTTGGTGAACGTACACTGCAACTCAGCGTGGCCGAAAACTTACCAAATGTCCGTTTGATTTGATAAGTTATAAAAAGCTAGGTAAACTCTGGGAGGGTAGTCTGAAAAGGCATGGGAAAGGGAATTTTGATCTATCATGACGTAGGAATGTTACCATTCTCTAGTCATGTGTAGTTACGTTTCACTCAGAATCAAAAAACCTAAGACTTGGAAGGAGGAATAAGTTAACCCTCTGCGGGGGATGCGTGGTGCGGGGAAAATGAAGCCCATAACCCATATATATCCCCTATAAGTTTCATATAACCCGAAGTTTCATTAAACATTAAAAATACATTAAAAACTGTCTTTGCTATTCAAAATTCCTGAAAATACAAGGTTGTTTGATATTCTGAAACAAGAGCCAAAACGAAATAGAATTCTTCTGATGGTCAGATTTATTGCTCAGCAACCGTTCAATTATGGAACCGAAGTTTCATTAAACATTAAAAATACATTAAAAACTGTCTTTGCTATTCAAAATTCCTGAAAATACAAGGTTGTTTGATATTCTGAAACAAGAGCCAAAACGAAATAGAATTCTTCTGATATTCAGATTTATTGCTCAGCAACCGTTCAATTATGGAACCGAAGTTTCATTAAACATTAAAAATACATTAAAAACTGTCTTTGCTATTCAAAATTCCTGAAAATACAAGGTTGTTTGATATTCTGAAACAAGAGCCAAAACGAAATAGAATTCTTCTGATATTCAGATTTATTGCTCAGCAACCGTTCAATTATGGAACCGAAGTTTCATTAAACATTAAAAATACATTAAAAACTGTCTTTGCTATTCAAAATTCCTGAAAATACAAGGTTGTTTGATATTCTGAAACAAGAGCCAAAACGAAATAGAATTCTTCTGATATTCAGATTTATTGCTCAGCAACCGTTCAATTATGGAACCGAAGTTTCATTAAACATTAAAAATACATTAAAAACTGTCTTTGCTATTCAAAATTCCTGAAAATACAAGGTTGTTTGATATTCTGAAACAAGAGCCAAAACGAAATAAAATTCTTCTGATGTACAGAAATCCTAGGAAAAGCATAATATTCTAAAACATAGTATAAACCTAGTATTAGGTAAAGTAAAATCGAAAAGTTTTCCAAGGTACTTTTTCTTGAATAACATGCAGTTAAAGAAAATGAAGAAGTATTCCTAATAAAGATTTTTTGAAGTAAAAGTACGTATTTGGAAATCGCTAACAGACGACACGCTCGCTTACAGCGAAGCATAATCTAAGAATTCTGCCCAGACCAACAATCGCAAAAATTGCTGATTCTGTAAATATGCGGCTTTTTTGCAAAAAACCGAAATTCTTACAAACGCACCTAATTCATACTTGGAATTTGACAAATTCGACTGTCAAAGTAAAACGAATTTTTTACGGTACAGGCGCATCACTAGGGAGCCAAATTTCGTCAGCTACGCTTTACAACATCCGAATAAACAAGAGTTATCAACAACTAGGAAATTGCACTGCCTGTTTGTATACCGATCTGTGTGTGTGTGTGGAAAGTTCAATGTAGTAAAGTCTACAGTCGTGTGAAAATTCTTTATTGGGAAATTTCCCCAGCTACAGCCGTCTGGACGGCAATTTCCGTTTGATAAAACTTGTTTATTTTGTGACAGAATTTGATGACTTCACGTGAATCTGGGGTGGTGGAAAAATTTCTGGGGGAATTTTCCCCCAGACGAGTGTTCGGTGAACCCTCTTCCCTATTTGAACAATTTCTATATAAGTGGACCACCTTTTCGAAAAACCGTCAGTTATCCATTTGGTTCTAACTACTCAATTTTGAAAGTTTGATTCTCTTGAATTCATCTACTTTGATTCTACAGCGATCATGTCTCACAGCGTGGTAAGCTTAACTTTGTGTATCACTACAGTTTGAAATTATAGCATTAACAGCAATCTTAAAACTGAGATAGTTAAATACCAGCCTTTGATAAAGTTTGGTCCAAAACTTTTTCGAAATTTAAAAGTGCTGCTCAAGCCTTGGGCAAAATTTGGTCGTACCCAGCTTCTAATTCGATCTGTTGCATTCTACCCTGACACGATCTTGATTTTTGAGGAAATTTTTCTGAATTTCGCATGTGGACATACCCGAAGAATTCAAAATATTAAGTTTTAAAAAATAAAAATTCTAGTTGGTAAGAAGGGAACCAAGACGATAAAAATTTTTTGTTGAAAGCTTGCGCTTGCCTGTTGGGGGTTTCAGGGGTGCTGAGCACGAATTAGAATTTCGTTTCTCCATTAAGTTTTTCGTTGACTTTCTAGGCGCTAAAGTTTAAGGTTGATCTGTGAGTTTATGCTGAGCTAACGAAATGCTGTATCGAAGACGTGATTTGAGATTCGTGCTAAACGCCCCAGAATACCCTTCTATGCAGGTCTTCAGCAAATTCGAGAACAAACCCCCTTTGGTCCCCCGCATACAAATCTAAATAAATTAATGATAAGTTCAAAACTTTCTGAACTAATCGGCCTCTAGTATGCCTCCATATAAATAGTTAATATTATTGGCCATAAAACTCAAAGGTTAGTGCTGGCAGTAGAAGGCAAGAGATTCCACTAATCTGCTGGATGGTTGAGCAAACGGTTGGCATAGGTAGTCACCGATTTGGCTGATTCCGCGATAGAATTAAGTGTTAGTTAATAGTGCAAATCTGATGGACACTTCTGCCTGCTTCGCATCTTTCACTCTACATTTGAGAGAGCACATAATCCACCACAAACCACTGTCAGTTTCCAGCTATAATTTAAACCTTTGTATTTTTAATGTAACTTTATGTTAGTTAACTGTTTTTTAGTTGGACAAGGATGCAAAGGCCTGCTGGGTCACAAAGGATCCCAAAGGCTACTATGATGACAAGGCGCTGGCCTATGACGAAGCCGTGGAAGCCGGTTCATATCAGGCCCCGCAGGAGGTCACCAAGATCTGCGCCAAATACCTCAAAAAGGATGCCAGGTCAGTATGCCAAAAATTAAGTTTTGAACATTGGCTGCACAGAATGTTAAAGTCGTTTTCTAGTATTACAACTTCTACTGCCTCCTGTGTACATCGGCAATAGTTAAACTTTTATTTGAACCTGTCGCCATGTGTACAGGGGCCAGTTTCATAAAAATGTTCTCGAGTTCTCGAGTCAAGTAGCTAAACTGCGCTGGAAGTTTTCTCTCGAGTAAAGTTCTCTGGTCGATTGACCAGAGAAATTTTTGCCAACTTGAGACTTACTCGAGAAAATTTTTGAAAATCTAAATTTATTAGTTTTTTCTTTCCGTTTCAATAATTTGCATAATTGACTAAATAAATCACCATAAAATTTTCTGTGAATACATTCACAAATAATTTTTAATACACAAAAGTTTGTTGTCCCTGACAACAGACTACTCAAGAACTTGAATTCGAGAACTCGAGACGCTATTTGGGTAAAAGTAATTTTCCGCTGCCAATGCTTTATCAATGCTAGCTAGAGCTGAGCACAGCAAACCAGGGTTATTCCAGTTTAAATTAAATACTCCATTGGACACTAGCGCTTATGGTATTTCTAATACGAGACTGCACTCAACTGGAAATTCTGAATTGAGGACTGACTTCAGTTTCATAGTTATCTCCTCACACATTGCATTCAAATTTCGTTTTCAGTTCTGGTCACTGAAGCCTCTGTAGAGCGTTAGAGCGTTAGAGCGTCTAACTTCAAGCTAGAACCTCTGGTTCGAGTCTCGTCTGGGCAGCTAGCTGTCCTTGCAACCGGATTCTGCAGAGATCTAGGTGTTTTACAACTATATGCCAACCACTTTTTTAATCAACTTTTTCTTGTTTCAGAGTTCTGGACCTGGCTGCCGGCACAGGGCTGATGGGTGTCTACCTGCGGAAGATCGGTTTCAAGGATCTCCATGCCCACGACGCTTCGCCCAAGATGTTGGACATGGCCCGAGAGAAGGGGGTCTACAAGTCCTACTTCGCCGAAGTCCTCAATCCGGGGATTACGTCCGGAATGCCGGCCAACCACTTCGACGGACTGATCGTGGTCGGATCCATCGGGCCGGGTCACATCCAACCCGCCGTTTTCGACGAATTCCTCCGCCTGGTCAAGAAGGGCGGCAAGATTATCATGACTGTTAGGTGAGGAACCAGTCCGGTTACAGTCCGGTTACATTTTATTGGTAGTCTTTTGCTTGGAGGGCCTGTTCGCGCAGCGAGTTAAAAGAGTTGTAATTAAATTAAAAGCACACCGAGTAACAAGAGATAAACTGTTCATTTAACTCGCTTGCAGAGTTAAACGAGATATGAAGTTTTGACTCTACTCTTTTAACCCGCTCTCGGAAAGGCGCTTAGTTGTGAAATGCAGACAGGCGTAACTTTGGCAGTTTTCAAGAAAGGGTAGAGCAGAGTTAAAATTAATTCGATCCTTTTCATGAAAGAGGAGTTAAAAGAGGGAAACTCAAGCTTGAGAGGAGTTAAAATGAGTTAAAACAGTTATTTTTTGGAAAATTCAGGATTAGCTGAGGGCTGGCAGAGTCGTTGTCATGGGTATTGGTGGCAATCCTATGTATTGGCTGAAAAAAGTTAGCTCAGACGGGAATCGAACCGGGACATTCGGAAATGCAGACGGAAATGTTTACAGTATACCACGGAGCTCGTATACTCGTTGCTCTTCATTGGAGCTGAAAGTTCTTTGAAAAATGCAGGTCATTTTGCATTGCTTTACTCAGCCCGATATTGACTTCGCATTTTATAAAACTTCCATGTCATGCTTCCTATCATCACTTATCTCAACTCTACTGGACTAATTTTGTGTGTTTGCTGCTTTTTCAGGAAGAACTTTCTGAACATGAAGGAGTGCATGCAGTTGGACTGGCCGCACAGCATCGAGGGGAAGATCGAGGACCTGAAGAAGGAGGGGAAGTGGAAGTTCATCGACCGGAAGGACATACCCAACTACCTGAAGGACGTACCCGCCGTCTGCTTCGTCTTCGAAAAGCTGTAGACACTCCGTCTGTACCATAGCTCCTTAAGTGACACTTTCTCTGTAATTGTATGGAAACGTTATATCGCATCTCATGTATATTATGTGTTTTGTGCTGTTTCATTCTTTTGTACTCTGTATAGCCAATTTAGTCTGAGATTAACCCTATGGGTTTATTAAAGCACAGTCTGTACTTACTTTTTCGTTTGTTGACGTTATTTACATACATAGGTAGTAGTTTAGTTTAGCCCCGCGCAGGTGGTTACACAAACCGTGGGGTTCAATAGTTAAGCAGAGGTTTAGTTAAGCTTAGAATAGGCGCGATGGAGCGAGATGCAATTTAAGTGATGCCTATACCTTAGTCTGATCCGAAATTTCTCTAATTCAACCGCTTATTTGTGGAGTCACCGACCAGATTTCGTGGCTACTGGCGAGGGAATAGCACTCCGAAGTTTTCTTCGGCCTGCGTTAACTAATCTATGCAATACTTTCCACATTTTGCAAGTATAGTCTTTTGCTCGCCTGCTCTTTGTCTTTACTAACGGCCTTTTTGGGATCAAAAGGGTTACACAATTTGAATTCGGATAACCCTTTCTGCGTGCTAAATAAACTGAACTGTCTAACTCTTTAACTTTGTTAAATTTAGCTATTTCTACTCGCTGCGCGAAAATGACTTTAGCTTGGGTCAATCCCAGTCTTCACTCCAAGGCGATTGAAAGTGATCAAAAATGTTAATTTTGGCTTGGCTCGGCTCGCTCGGCAAGAACTTTCAAATTTGTCCGACCGCACGAATTGTGGATTGTCCACGCAGAGATGGACGCGGGACGAAATTTTTCCTGTACCGCACTCAATTTGTTTGTCCCGTCCCGCGGGATCCCGTAGTCCCGCAAATTTAATAATGCCCGTCCCGCAAAATCCCGCATAATTTCTTAATTGTCTCATTAGCTATAATTAATGGTAATTAATATATGCTAATTTAATATGAAAATTTAAAATAAGTTTGTTATGTAAACTTTAAGCTATATATTTATTTTTCCTTGCTAAGATGCAAAGTCAGTCAGTACTTAATTTATTATTCAAATACACTGCTGTGTGTAAAAATGTGAAATGCATCTGCAAACAAATAATATCAATTGTTGATTTCAAAATATTGGCCAAATTGGCCAAATAAAATCAAATTTAGCGGAATCAGAAAATTACTGCCATACAAAGGCAATGGAACCGGGTCACCGTGTCAATTTGGGCTACTTTTCGGATCGCGTCACTGGGTCACCGGGTCAAGAGCTTGGATCCGGCCTTGATCCGGTTAATTTCAATGTGATGCTCATTTGCATTTTTAAAATTTAACTTGCGCTCCATAATTTTAGCAGCTTGAGGTTCGTTCAATATGGTCTCCAGCAGAATAGTGTTTGTTCTCATCGGTTCCATGATTATTGCATTGCCTAGATCTGTTAGAACTAGCTGGTTTGCAAATTATAACTGATTAATTTAGGCAATGCAGATAAAGCCAAGTTTCAAAAGTCTCTAGCTTTGTCCCGTCTTTAAGTTAAAAATCAAACCTTTGACTGGTTATACATAATCAACACTTTGTACAACTTCGAAGTCATTTATATACATTACCTGCGAATACTCAAAATTAAACAAACTTTCAATCAGAAAAGATACCGAAACCAGCACAGCAAACTAAACTTATATTACCTCAAAATTAAATTTTATAAAATACTTTGAAGTGTGACTATAATGTTTTGAAAACTGTTATCTAGCTTTCTTAAAAATTCCCTAATTTTGAACTAAATATATAAGAAATTTTTGTCCCGCGGGATCCCGCGGGAGAAAGGTTGTCGTCCCATCCCGTCCCGTCCCGCGGGATCCCGCGGGCTCCCGCGGCCCGCGTCCATCTCTGTGTCTACGTTGTTTTCATACAAAACGTTCTTCAAAATAGACAGTCGTCAGTGTTCATTAATCTTGGCCAAAATGTAGAAAAACTTTACAATTTATGCTAATTTTGGGGTAGACCCCCTGAAAATGTTACAATGTTTTATAGGTAGACCCCTGTCGTGGTAGACTCCCCCCAGAAATTTGCTCCGGCCTGGCCCAACCTAGACATATATTTGTCCAACCTGACCCGGACCTGACCCTGTGTCCGGTCCAGACACGCGGGTATCATCAGTGTGTCCAGACTAGAGACCTGCACGGGCCGAATTTTTGCGGCCCGGCCCGGTCCTTGAAAAATTTTTCTCAGTCCGCCCGGCCCGGCCCGTCAAATTTTTCAAATATTTTCAGAAAATGCAAAAATTTCTAAAAAATGACAACTTTATCACTGAAATTGAATTTGGTGTTACGATATTGTGTATTCGCAAAAGTTGCGTCAACGAATTAAAAGATCTGGCATTAATTGTGCGCATCAGCTTTTGCAATTCACAATTTAAAGTGCTTTATCTGAATTTTTTGAACCACAGATTTGTGTAGGACCACAACATCTGCAATAAGTGTCCTTTCGAGTTTTTTTGCAAATCAAGAAATGAGCATAGGAATACAGCTTATTGCAAGGAGATAACGGTAATATTTGAAGCACATCCAGCATTTATTTAATTATTTAGTTGAATTTAAATTTAAATAGAATATACAGTAATACATATTTATTAAATGAAATTCTGTAAATAATTCCTGAAAAGCAGCGCTAATGTGTTCGAAATGTGTTGAAGAAGCACAAAAAATTTTTGACACTAAAAGTTTTAGTTATGTTCGTTAGTATTATTACTTTAGTTAGTTATAAAAACCTCGAAAAATAATAAAAACAGGCCGGACACTCGGCCCGTGGCCCGGACCGGCCCGTGAACTTTGGTCGTCGGCCTCGGCCCGCTCGGACCGGGCCGGGCCACGGGCCGTACTGCAGGCCTCTAGTCCAGACCCGTGTAAACAAAATATAAGGATACACGCGATCACCGCATGCGATAGCTGTTTTGGCTCCTGTTGTTGAAGCAGTCTGTGAAGGAAGCTGCGCTAATTATTGCTACTCTAGCGAAACATAACACTAACATAACCGAGCTACTTTCAACTCTGGCTACATTAGGCGGTAATAGAGAAAGCAGCGTAAATTCAGAAAACCGTCTGGGCTGTAATTCAATTTACTACAGTTTTGGGTACTAAGTTAGATTATCAAGTTATCGGCTCCGCATGCTGCTGCCAGCAGAAAGTTTGTCCGTTAACAAAACTCGAGCAGCGTTCAACATTTGCTTAAGTCCATACGCTCAAACTGACAGGGCAAGGCGGATTAGCATAAACTACAAGAGTTGTGCCCTTAACTTTACCGGGGGGGCCCATTACCGGGCCGGACCTCGGGCCGGACCATGCCCGGACCCAGAGGCCCGATTCAAGGCCCGGGCACAACTCTATAACAACCCTTGATTCTGGGCATCTCAATGGGAAGTATAACCATTTGGTTTCTCGAACTACACCCGACCCGGCCTAGCCACCTCACCTCCGCGGAGCAAACTCAGCGCATTTTTGTCGGTCTAATGCCCGTGCTCTCTGAACCACTTTCGGACAAAACATCTTTCATTCTTTCTTTCGACTTTCGTTTTGTAAGCAGACAGTTTTAGAAGAATAGTGCAGTGACTGTCTCTATTGTTGTAAACTTACAGTAAAGCGAAAAACTTAGTCTTTTAGTCTACTGATCTTTCAACAAATACTAGACAGTACGATGTGCAGTCAAGCGAAGGTGGTGTAGTGGTTAACGGAGCTGCCTTCCAAGCAGTTGTCCCGGGTTCGATTCCCGGCCTTCGCATTACTTTTTCTCTGCACAAATATTACCTATCATTTGTCAGGCAAAGTGTAGCTTTAATGGCTGTCCTCCAAGTAGTTGTTCCGGGTATTGATCCAACGCTAAACCAAAACTGTGTTTAGATTTACTCACGAATCAAATCATTGTTTTGATTTTAGCTCTGGATCAAAACTAAGTTTCTTGGGGCCATTTCATAAAAAGCGCTTAAACGGCTTAGTTTAAAAGTGACTTTATTTATGAAAAGGGTGGTCGGCTTAAACGGCTTAAACGGCTTAAGTGGCTTAAACGGCTTAAACTTAAGCCGTTTAAGCCGACCCTTTTCATAAATAACCATCGGCTTAAACTTTAAGCCGAATCCTTTTCATAAAAAGCAAACCGGCTTAAAAATGCAGTGGCTTAAAATTAAGCCGTTTAAGCCGATCTCCTTTTCATAAATAGTTGTAGTTTAAGCCGTTTAAGCCGATGGCTTAAAATTCAGTTCAAATTGCCTGATTTTTAAGCCGCGTAAAATCACCGCGCTTAAACGGCTTAAACCATGGTAGTAGTAATATTAAAACGTTCATAACTTCCTCAATATTTGGAGTAGGCCAATGATATTTATATCAAAATGAAGCTCACAGTATGGAGAATTCAATGGTCTTATTGGCATACTTTTTACTACTGGTAAATAGTTTAAGAAGCAGCCTCAACTTGATAAATAACCTTCTATTTATCAGATTACAGTTATAACAGCTTATTCAAGTCAAAAAATACTTTTTGTTTACTTAACTTAGCTCAGGTTATTTTATGCTTGTACAAGTTATACATAACTTCTCCAGCTTACAGCTTTGTTAATGCTGCACTGTAATGTAATGCTGTACTCTTAGCAAACCCACTTCTTGAGTCAGACCCGAAATCTTTTGAGTCATGATCCTTGGGCGAAGTACTCTCTCATCCATCCCTTCCTTTTCTTTGGTCCTCTTTTTACTATTAGCCATATCCAGTTGCAAAGTGGTGTGCGCTAGGGTAGCGCTGCACACCAATTTTTGAGTCACGAAACGATATTCTGCTGAAAGTTTGTAAATCTATTCGTTTTCATGATAGATTCACTCATCAAAAATAATCCAGATTCGTTCTATTGTAAGAAATTTAACAAGCAGTCCCCTAAGGCGGCATTATTCCCCAGTTGAACCTCAGCTTTTCCGGGGGCGTAGTTACAGATGATATTTCTTGGAAATCCTCTGTAAGCTTTTGCTGCTAAGACGTATTTTAAATTTTTAATTTAAAATTTTCAAAATGGAACTGAAACAAGCAGGCCCCAAACAAGGCATTATTCCGCAGCAGAGCCTAGTTCTTCCAGTTGGCATGGTTACATGAGATACCAGTAAGGTCCCCAAATTCTGGTTGTGGTGCCCGAGGATATACCAATTATACTGACTGTGGCTTGCACCAACTCTCCTAAATTTTAGACTTTAGACTTTAGATTTTATAATTTTAGACTGTCTGCTTCTCATTCGCTTACTCACCTATGGCCAGTAGTTTCTAGTACAAGTGGAAGAACAATTTTCTAGCGTAAACCACATTTTAATTCACGCAGAACTACTAAGAATTAGACGTTATAGCAGAATCCTACCAAACAACTATCAGAAATTCCAGTAAATTTTTTAATTTTTACATATACAAGAATTCAAATACAGTACATCCCGTCTGCTCACCCAAAATGGGCCGGTGTTACCGTAAAAACCTGAATGCCATTAAATTTCTTTCTAATGCAATACTTGATCTAGGATAAACAGTTGCATTCTAGACAGTATAAAATTTAAAATGAAGCTAATTTTTCCTCAAGTTTTTAATTTTAACTCCAACCTATTTCGGGTGAGCGACGGGATGTACTGTATTTGGATTACGTTGTTTTATTTATTATTATTATTATTTGGATACTGTATCAATTACGTCAAAGGTTTTCCTGTAATTTCCAAAAACATCAGTTACGAAAAGAATTTCTGTGGACAACGTTGGTTCCATCCCTATCGACAAGGCGCACATTACAAGGCATTGTGCGCCTGCGTCTACGACAGAAGTTGTTACAAGACAGACGTTGTTACTTCGGTTCAGTGGAATTGTTATTTCTGCGAGCTGTTCCAGACACCCCTTGGCGGAAGGATATTGGGGCCCGGTATCGAATGTCGATAAATTCAATGAGCCATTGGGAAAAATGGGGTTCGACGGGGCCCAACTACTGGTATCCGGGTTGTGGTAGAGAAGCGACCTTATTTGAATTTTACCAACAAATTTTGAGAAAATCATTTATTCAAAATTACCTACCTAGATCCTGTTAAGGACAATCTTGATTTATTTATTCTCAATCGATGCAATATCCAATGACTCAGTTTACCTGCGCCAATTAGTTGGAGTTTATTCCTGTCATCTGTGGACTAGATCGAAAGACTGTTTTGGACAGAGATAAGTGCGTTAACTGTGATTAACTAGTAAATAAAATGATCTTTTCAACTGCGCTTGCATTTTGAATGTTGCAAAGAGTTGTGCTGGCAATTAGATGGTTAGCAAGCTGTATTAGAGTATAGTTTTAATAATTATTGAAATTTATGTTAAATTTTTTATTATCGGCCATAGGTGTGTTGCGATTAGTATAATTTCTTAATCTGACTATTGTTCCATTTTCATTAAAAATTTTCTGATTACCTCTTTTGCATTCATAGATACTAGTCTGACGTTTTTAGTCCTTTCATAGTATTTACCAATTTTTAACTTAGCATAGTTTTAGCACTTACGTATTTATAGTAACGATTAGTAAGCCACGTCATTTCGAATCAAGCATTTCATCACACACTTAGATGTGCCCTATTGTACACAGAAACGAAAGAAATATGACTGAAACGACATTAAAATGAATAAGAAATGTCAATACCAACTGATATTTAAAGGCGTTAAGCTTGCAAACACTAAGTTCCTGTATTCAGCCTTTATTAAATATAAGTATATCGACTACAAGCTGCACTTTGCGTGAGACAGGTTTTGTTATCAAATGTACCGGTCAGTTATTCATGCTTACTTCATGCTTGATTTGTTGGCTAGAATAGTAATAACCCTCTCCACTCCACTCCACTCCATATCTATGAGGAATCCACCATCTAGGTTACATGCTGTACATGCTATCAGAAACACAGCACGGTCGACAGCCAGCTGGGGATAGATTGCAATTGTCTGAACTATTGCAGTCAAGTGTAAAAACATTAGAAGCAGCGCCATAGTTTTCTTCATTAACAATGTTTGCGCGTGGTTGCGCTGCAACAATGTACTGAACAAATACGGCATGCCCTATGACCAGCTATAGATATGTTGCAATCGTCTGACATTTTCAGGCTTTAGTAAAGGAGCATAGAAATCATACCCGCATAAGTTTCCTTCATTAACTGTAGAGTTTGCATCTAGTTGCGCTGCATTAGAGTGCTGCAGAAGTACAGTATAGCCTGTAACCAGCCATATATAAGTTGCAATCATGTGCAGTCATGTGCACATTTTGCAGTCATGTGCAAAAAATCGTGCCATATAAGTTTACTTTATTGGCAATGAAGTTTGCATCTGGTTGCGCTACAACGGGGTGTTGAACAAATACCGTATGCCGTATACCCAGTTACAGATAAATGTAGCTGTCTGGAATTTTGCGTACACCTGAAGAAAGGCTTTCTAAACTGATTGTATTCGAATTTGAAAGAAATACTGTAATTTAATGTAATATTCCTTGAAGCTCATACAACGGATAATATACAGATTGAGTTTCCTTTTATATTTTTGCTTGTCAGGCTGAATAAGCCAGTGACTTAACTTGATTTCCCATGTTCACGCAATTCACGGAAGTCAAGCATTCGGAAATTCTGTAGTATCGAATCTGTAGCTTGCGGACTAGTGCCTCGGCATGATTGTCCTTGCGTCTGAACTATTGATTGTATTCTTGGTTAAACCGTGATAAGAGGAATGTATGTCCTCATCACATGCTAATAAACCACCCAGCCCTTCAAATGAATCTGCAGGCAAAAATATGGTAAACACGTTGCTAGCTATGTTCTTAATGACGATAATGAATTCTAGTAATTCATGATATAATAATAGCTGATTATGGTTTTTCTCGTGGAAGAGGGTCTACAATCGGGCCACTACCACGTTCCGGAAGAAACAGTTCAGAAATCGAACGTATTCGGGAAGGTGAAGCTGAAACATGAAAGTACGGTGAAACTAGTGGAAAATAACTTTTCCACGCGCTGTCCACGCGAGTTTTATGTATTGGTAAAAATTGTTAAAAACAATTTTGTTGACTTAATTGATGCAACCCTTTCAACTTGTACATATATTTTCCTTGACATAGTTCGCCTTTTTCTTGTGATTAATATTTTCAACTACAACATTAATTATGCTTTCAAAAAAGGGTTTGTACTAAATTTTTTACTTTTAACTTACACAGCTTTCGCGTTTTCGTTATATATGTGTGCTGTGTTTGGTGCGTTTGTGTTAGTGTTAACAAGATCACCCCTAAAAGGGGCATCATTCCGCTGTTGAGCTATTGAGATATCATCAACAAAAGATTTCCGGATACAGATTTTTCAATACTTAGTCCGCCATCAATTTTCAAGAAAATTTAATTTGACACTGACTTCTCACACTGTAGGTCTCAAATTTTGGTCCACAAGAAAAAATATACACTAATAACGCCCTCAAGGTTTGGTTTTCATAGAATTTTGTGTAAAGTCTTCACAGTCCACATTCTATAAAAAGTTCCACTAAAGTGAAGGACTTTCTTTATGGTATATATACTAATACCTGAAGTAAAAAGGAATGCACGCTTGTACATCTTCCTTTTCAGACATAACCTTCTTTATAAAGTTACAAAACCTTATCCAACTGCTAATCGAACTCGGATTATTCCGGTGCTAGCCTAATGTCTAAACCACTACACCGTTTCAACTAATGTTTCTATGTTTGTTCAGGTCATACGCAATATCAGGTTTTCACAAAACTAAATTCAAAATTAAAACTATGCCAAGGTCAGCTGCTAATTAACTAACCAAACTTTATTTACGAGTGTAAAATCAGTATTATTAGTCTGCTAATCTCAATGTCATTTATGCGATTCTGTCAGTTATTAGTGAATGTTGTCTGTGAGCGTTTACTAATCGATAAAAGCAAGCGTTCATAATTTTTCTATATTTAAGAAGAAGAGTAAGCCACTAGATGGCTTCTCTCTTGGCATTGCGTAACGGTGCTACGACCACAATAAGCAAATGTACCTCGTTTGGTGGGGGGGTAGCCAAAATAAGTCCCCGTTTGGTGGGGAGGGTTAGGAAGAACAGAATCCCCGTTTGGGGGGGGTCGTCAAGACATTCTAGGATTGGCTGAATCTGATTGACTACTTGCGACCCCCCACCAAACTGGGACCCCTTATGCCTACCACCCCTGAAACTACCGTAATCCCCTGCTCAACCCACCCCACCAAACGCGCAGGGTGTCAATGCAATTTGATTGGCTGACGGCTGCCCGCCAACAAACGGCTACCTCTTTTCAGCTCCCTCCGCCCCCCCCCCCCCTCCGGCGGGTATATGCTGTCGGTTTGGCCGACCCCTTCACCAAATGGGGGAAAATTTGCTTATTGTGGTCGGAGCACCGTTACGCAATGCCAAGAAGAGGAGCCCTCTAGTGGCTTACTCTTCTTCTAATATATATATATATATATATATATATATATATATATATATATATATATATATATATATATATATATATATATATATATTTTTATATATATATATATATATATATATATATATATATATATATATATATATTTATTTAGTAGTAAAAAGCATGCCAATAATACCATTGAATCTCACACTATGAGCTTCATTTTGATATAAATCTCATTGGCCTACTTCAAATATTGAGGAAGTAATGAACGTTTTAATATTACTACTTCCATGTTTTAAGCCGTTTAAGCGCGGTGATTTTACGCGGCTTAAAAAATCAGACAATTTGAATCTGAATTTTAAGCCATCGGCTTAAACGGCTTAAACTGCAACTATTTATGAAAAGGAGATCGGCTTTTAAATGGCTTAATTTTAAGCCACTGCATTTTTAAACCGGTGTGCTTTTTATGAAAACGATTCGGCTTAAAGTTTAAGCCGATGGTTATTTATGAAAAAGGGTCGGCTTAAACGGCTTAAATTTAAGACGTTTAAGCCATTTAAGCCATTTAAGCCGTTTAAGCCGACCACCCTTTTCATAAATAAATTCACTTTTAAGCTAAGCCGTTTAAGGTCTTTTTATGAAATGGCCCTTAGTTTTCGCCGAACGGTTTGCTCGAATGTGGAAATCGTCACTTCGGAATTATTTTTATGGGATCACAATTTTTCCAAAAAAGTATCATTTGTATACAACATTAATCGTTTCATCAATAGAAACTATGAAAATCAGAACCAATATGAGAAAAGGTGTATCAAGCACTGGTATTACTCTCATGATCAGCTTAATGTGGGAGTGCGCTTTCTTTGTGAATATTTTAAATAAGTGTAAGCCAAATTATTTAACCTAAGATCATGGCTGTTGATCATCACCTAAAGAGACCTGTTGAGATTATTGGATGGACTTAGTCTAGATCCTTGGTCGCATCAGATTAAACTGGGAGAGCTAACCCCTTCGGCCGCATCGATGACAGACTGTCGTTTTGCAAAAACCATAGTTATATTACCTAGTTGGCCACACCACGAACTAAAATTTAAATTGTTTATAGTTGCCTAGATGATACTAGAATTGGCAATAAATTGTGTACTGAAGTTGTTATAATATGATCGCAATTATATCGTAACACACTATTTTTAAAGTTGTGTTTTGTTTAGAGTGCACGTTTGTCTGTGCAGCATTCAGCCCTTGTTCTGTCACCTGTGGTCAGGCGGAGTACAAACATGGATTTGCCGAATGTCGGGTAAATCCGAAAGTCACCCTCCATGCCCCCATAACTGCTAAAGTCACGTCTGTGCTCTACGAATGTTGTCGGCCCTATCGAATGTGGATACCATGCCGGTCCTTTTACTGACTGCGACTGCACCAGTTCCAGGTTCGGTCCGTTGCCACCGATTATCCCTTAGCGCCTAATGGAACCATATGCCACACAAAGCTAGAAACGAAGAAATGTAAAATCCCGGATTCATGCTTTGATGATAAGCCATGGAATAAAGTAAAAAGTAAAGTTATTACTAAGTAAGCTTTGTTGCTACATTTAGGCATTAATGTATGTTGAAGATTTTGCCCATGAAGACATATCAGATATACCAACAATAAAGAAGCCAAAAACATGAAGCTACGTGTTGCTCTTGGATAAGAAAGAAGTGTATAAATTACACTGGACTACTTTGTTGGATTAGGTGTTTTTTGTTTGAAACTTTGTGCATTTAGTTTAATATTTCACGTACCTTGAAATTATTCGGACATATGAGTTTGTCATGTTTTCAGTGTTAGCTGATTTTGTAGCACCTCAATGCATTTTGGTGTTTTCCGTATCTCAGTTGGTATTTGTATTTATTTTTTCTGTACCTGGGTTTGTTGTAGTTGGCGTTTTACGTCTCTATGATGGCATTTGTATCGGGTTTTCAGTTATCCTGTCTGTTTTGTTAACCTTTTTGTGGCTGCACCCTTAATGGATACCTTTGTTTTTGTAGTGTAAATGTCTTGTTTTTCTTTAAAATAGAAATGCCTGTTTCTGCTTACTGTAGAATGCTGTAGGGAAACTTTTCATCTATTTGCACCTTTGTCTGTGTGCACCTGCTTTCAGGGATTTTCCCCCATGCTTTTATCAGTCTTAAAGCAGGGTTTATTAGCAATAGCTGACTGTTACTACTGATCAAGTTAGCTCGTGTCCTCCGTAAGCTGCAAAAGCAAATTTCATATGTCTAGATTTGAGAATTTATGCTTATCAATCGCAGAAAAAAGAATGATGCTAAAACTGTTATCAGCACAGACTTCAACGAGACAACTTCAGAAAATAAACAGATGTGCTTACTGTATCGGTTTGAAGTCACTAAAGTCCGTAAATGCAGGGACCGGGCTGCCGTAGTATTAGCTAAGTCACACCACCTAAATTTTTATTTAAAGACTTTAGCTGATTGTTGCAGTCTATTGGCACTAGTACTACTGCCTCTTTTTGTTTTCGCGTTTAAGCCGCACAGGAATATATTTTTTAATTGAAATTAATCACAACTGTAGGAGTTGAGTTACAGTCTGTATGAGTTACAGATGGATAACAGCCTGATGTTGGCCATAAGTCTAAAGTTTTAAAGAACTAACGCTAGTGCATTGTGCACAGTTATTTGTTAAATCGTTATTAATTCAGTGGCACTGTTGTCCCGAGATACGCCGGCTGATCCTGTGAAATAGCACAATTTGTAGACTAATTAGTTCCGATTATATCGGTTCAGTTGCCACAGGCTGGGGATAGACAAAATTTCTTTTGCAGTTTCCCCGTAAAACCAGTGCAAGAGCTATAGCTAAAGGCAAGGCGAATAAACAGATGATTAAGGCCCAAAACTAGGATCTGTTCTAAAATAACTAAAATATAAATATAAATCTAAATCTAAAAATCTAAAAATAGATATAAATATAAATATAAATCTAATAAATAAAATAAATATAAATAAATATAAATCTAAAATCTAAAATATAAAATTAGACATGACTTTTATTTAATGCAAATGTGTAATAAGAATTTACGTTTTCATTTTGAGCATGGAACAACAGCTTAAACATGTTGAATTCTCGACTGTACGCCATCTTTTGGGGTCTGATCTATTTGCTGAGGTGGATCGGATTGGAGGCACTCCTGGTTAATTCACTCCTCCGACTACGATACTATGCGATATCGGCGAATAACCCGGAAGTGCTGATCCCCGATCCGACTAGGGCAATTATATTGATCTGTTCAAATCACAAGCGCGGCTCATAAGTCCTCTCTTCGCTCAAATCATGCAAAGTATGGAGGAGAGCGATAAAAAGGCGATAGTTTGTGCTGGCGCCAGCTCTATGCCGCCGGAGACCCCATTCATGTCTACAGCCCGAAAACGGTAAATGTTGCAGTCAGATAAGGATGAGGGTGAGATTGTGGAGACGACCCCACCGGCTAGCCAGCCACCGTTTAGCCTGCGCTTGTCGGATGATACGGCACAGAAGTTGAGGTGAAAAAAGAAGCACTCAAAACAAAAGCAGCTTTCTAGCTTGTAAAGTGTATAGGAGTACATTTAGATAAACTTGAAATTAGTAATTGGAATACCAGTTGCGATCTTACAGTAAATGTTTAATGCAAACACCTGCAGGAACGAAAGCAGTTACACAATACTCTCGTAAATTTCAGGGGGTTCGTAATATATTTGGGGACATTGATGGAGGGCACCGAATTCGCATTGCTAATACATCTAGCACCGAGTATTTCGTACAGTTGATCCCATTCACTCCCTAGTTATTGACATCTCTTTCCGCTTTGTTCAAGAGGGATCTAGTTTTATTGGAACTTGCAGAGTTTTGTAATAATTGTTACCAGCGCTGGAAAAACTAGCTGATATCACAGCAACTAAAAAAAAGACCATACTTGGTGGCGTGATAGAAACAAATTTTAATACAGCTCTCACCGTTAAGTCGTTAGTTGGTGGTGGAGATGAATGTTAAATTTTGTTTCTCCAATGACGTGAAGGCAAGCGTATGCCTTGAGGTAGAATAGGAGGTGGTTGAAGATCCAACCGTCTACTCAGTGCCGTGGCCGACGTCGTCGTCTTCGTCGTTGTAGATGTTAAGACTGATGAACCTCCAGTCACAGCCACGGTGACAGAGGAGGTTGGAGTTGTCGTTGTTTTAGTTGCTGTTGTTGTTGAATGCCCAGAGACGACAGCGCGACAGAGCTAAACCCATTGTTAACCACTTCCAAAGACCTTTACACACCGGACCAAGTAAGGAAGCATCCACCCTCACACTTTTGAAGAAACTTTATAGCTTTGAGACCAGACAATTGAGATATATAGTCAGTGAGGGGTGATATTGCAGTTTAGTATTGAATATAGTAAATTAATAAATAAGTATAATTAATAAATCTAGTATTATGCATAACCCGGGACTTGGAGGGAAATTTATCGGATCAGTCGGAAAATAATGTGTGACACGAATACAGTCGATCAAAGACAGAGAAAACAGTTACAGTTATTGAAGCAGGTAAACACGGAGAACTTTCCTAAACATAAGCAATTCTTGTTATACGATCATTCATGTTGAACTATTATTGTCTCAGACATTGAACTATTTCAAACGTTCCACAAATGAACTGACCAATAATGTTTATTTTCCAAATCTGCCTCATAACAGTTGCTATCAGCGTCGTCTGTTGTAAAGCATTTTGAAACTCGTGAACTGCCTTATACCCCTATTCTGTATTAATGAGGCGTATCCAAGACTGTCTCTGTTAGGAATTCACCTGTATTTCATTCATTATGGGACGCTGGGAACTGTGGCAATTACTTCAGCAAATAAATACACTAACGGTAGTGATATGTGCAATTATTTAAACATCAATTAGCTACTGTAACTGATATACCTATATATGGTTTGTATAATGCAGTATACCTCCCCTCCCTACCCACGGGGGTGGCAGCTGTGCGCGCACTGTTAGAGTGCTCGCTGTTACAGTCACGTAATTTAAAAGCGTAAGTCCTTAAGATTTTTGCTAATTTTAGTGATCAATCGTCGTCTGCCGAAGCGTTGCGAACCGGTGATGGCTTGCAGGACACAGTGGATTATCAATTTGTGGGTGCTGAAGCATCAGCACAGACAGAAGGACATCCGTCAAGGCGATGCGAACGCTCTCTTAGAATAGATGGGTGACTATTCAGAAGAGATCCTCGACTTTATAGAATCAGCAGTGGGCGTAGAATTGTTCATATCTTCCCAACTAAAGAATTTACGGCAAAATCGCTTGTGAAAATGGCGGAGAATGTTTATGAGAAGGAACAGGACGCTTTTGAAGTTAACCTACAGCTCGGGCATGTGCTACAAAACAGAAATACTTTGGAACTACGTTATTTCTATCCGTCAGCAAACACTTTTTCAAATCTTCAGTATTTTCAGTATTTTTCAGTATTTTCAAATCCAGGAGTTATTTCGAATGCTAAATCTTGGAAAAGTTAGAAAGCCAATTCGAGTGAGATCGATTTTTCAGTGCAACAACTGCTCGTGAGTCTAGTGAATGGATTTTTATACGACCCACTAAAGCTAACGTTATTGTGTATCGGATGCAGTTTCCTTTGGGAAACGAGAGGGAGTAAAACTCACTTTTACCACCTTGTTATCGGAATCGAAGTGGCAGAAAAACCGTTAGTGTGCCCCAAGGCGGACAGGAAGGGCTATGCTTTTGGCGGTGCTTAGCGTTAGGTCTTAAAAGCGCAGAACGGATTCTAGCGCAGCGCTGAAACAGCAAGACAGTTACGCACCAGTTTCCTCTGCCTGTAAACGTGATGTAACAACTGTTACCTTTCGTCAGTTAGATGCCATTGAGCTACTGTAATGTTCGGTTGTTTAATTTACGTTTATAACTGCGATGACCCTGGTTTGCTAAAATAATTGATTCGAGAACCTACTGCTCAAAGGTAACTTATAAAAAAATGAAATTATACAGTTATTATGGGCTCAGCATTTCTCTAACCAAGCATGACTAGCTTTTTTGCGGTGCACAAAGTGTTCCAACTGTGACCGTTTTTCTGATACTCTTGTCGTAAAACAAACCATTCCTGTCGAATGATGGATAAGATTAGTTATGGAGGAAAATCTCAACCGAAAAAGCAAGTTCTGGACAAGCTGAAAAGTGTTTACATTTGGTTATAACAGCGCCATAAAACATCTTTTCGAATTCTTTTGTATTTTTGATTGAGTTATAGCTTTTTGCTTTTAGATCCTTCTGTTCAGTCAGTAATCGCTAGTAAAACTATTTACACTCTATTTCCTGAAGTTTGTGCCATTGGAGTTGTCTCCAACATCCCCGCTGCGGATGAAGTAAAAACTTATACTGGCAGAAAAGCTGTGTTGCAGAGCTTTGTAATTAAATCAACTGGTGGCTGTCATAATAAGACGTAACATGCAAAGTTTGTTGGACGACATTGATATACTGGATTGCAAATACGAAGAAACTAACAATTTTGCTAACTTCACTTAACCTTCGAAAACTTTCGGAACTGACTTAGACGACAGCTTTCCCGTGACAAGATAGAATAGTTCAGGATATGAGGTTGAAGTTTTTAAGAAAATATTGATTTCCTGGACTAGTGAAACAAGGTGAAAGCTTTGACACAATCATTAAAAAGTAGAACATTTAGTCAAGCTCCACAGCACATCTGACTTTGACATTATAAAAATTATAGAAAGCCAAAAAATCATTACTTCGAGATTATATCAAAACTTTGGAAAATCTGATTCACAAAATCTTATTTTTACACAGTGATTTAGCCACAATTGAGCGCTTAGCTAGTTCTGAACCGCAGTGTTATGAAGATTTCTACGGTAACCTTCAGGTGAACGTTCTGGAGGCTATATACAAAACATCAAAAATGCGTTTAAACAGCGTAATGTCAATGCAAGAAGCATTAGAATTTCTAGGCGTTCCTGATATGCCAAATACAGGCCAACAAAATTATGAACTTTTCCACAATATATGGCGCGAAAAACAATATGCGCTGCCTCTGGGATCAATTAAAGTTTTATCTTTAGCATTATTTATATCGACTTTGGTGAAGTTTGAAACCAACTATCGGGAATTTCTTTTCTTTGGGAGCTGATATGTTAAAATATCATGTCAGTTTACTCTCCATCGCGCTACTATGAACAAGTTGCGAACAGGCGAACCTCCTTATAATTATTTCTATTCTTGGAGTCCGATAGTAACGAAACGTTGCTGTCTGGAACTGTTAGAGGTCCATCGTTCGTTTTTGGGCGATACTTTGCTGTCGGAGAAAGCTTTGTATCCCACTGATCCCTCTTTTGAAAAGTAAAAAAGATTTTATATTGGACGCGAATGCCTTGCATTTATCTATAACTATAGTCTGTCCTTTCACGGACCTTATGTGATGTGAAGCAAAGATCTTGGATTTAAACCAACTTCAAGTGCAATATGGCATTGGGTGCAGTGAAGTACCTCAGCTATAGCTTACAAATTACAGGTTGAAATTTGAAACCAGCGCTTAGCACGGGCGGAGTAATTTTGCCTGGAGTCGCCGAAACAATTTTTGTGGATGGTTACTATTATCCACTGTGGGAAGGAAATTAGTGACACAGACTTAGTATATGAGTATAACGGATGCGTAGGCATTTTCACCATGAAGATTGTCCTTTTCGCACTGGCATGTATGGTGGTGATCTAAATCCAATCACGCAGTTAAGTAGTAGCGAAACACGTGGAAAGGACCTCGCTGCAGCATGGGGTGTTCCTGCTAGCTCGTGAGTAACAAGTACACGTAATATGGGAGATTGACTGGAGTTCGCTCAGCGAAAATGATATATGGGTTGAGGACTTTGTTCAGCGTTGCATTATAGGGCTTAAATACTGAAAGCTGCATATGTCTGAAGCACAAATCCTTCAGGATGTTCGTTCTGGACACTTTTGCTGAGCTCTAAAACTTGATATGCAGGTCCCAGACCACTTAAAAACTATTTTTCAAGCTAATGGAGCCGGTTTTTTTTTAAATGATAAGGAGAATATTGGAACATTTGGAATTAATTTCACGGCTAGGCTTTAAGTCGGAATTATCTGAAGGTTTGTTTAATTTATAGCTTTTTTGCAAGCAAATGGTCTTGTCAGCATCGTATATAAATGGTTAATAGAGCACGGTGTTGAAGCTTCTAACGTAACTTGGGCAATTCAATTTGCTGGGTCCGCGTCATTTTTAAAAATTTGTGCACACTGTCACTGATTACTGCCGCAAGCGAGCACTGAAGGTTCTACCGATAGAGTCTCTGGCCATGAAAATGGTAGGAATTCCGTCTGGTGGTCCCTTTTTAATGAATCCGCTAAAATTTACAGGGGCCGCGAGTTTGATGTATCGGCTTTTCAGCGGGCGCTAAACCAACCGAATTTTTACAATGTAAATGCTCTGTCTGAGGGTTGTTGAGGTGACTTTGACTGAACGTAGAGCTGTGCATGATAGACTCATTGCATTTGATTCGAAACGTATAGCGGTGTGAAGATTTCAGATGCGTATAGCTCAAATTTCTTTACGAGTTTTTGGACTGCTACTTCCTCACCATGCGCGTGCTTAGGGGGGAGGTTTCACCCTCCCCCTAACCCTCACATCACTCCCAGAGGGGTTCCTCACCCCCACCCCAGAATCCTAATTTTTCCAGTTTTTTTGCACAAACCCGGAAAAATCCGGTTATCTGTCGACTATCGACCGCCGGCCCACC